>JAAGEH010000101.1:6091476-6335120 GCA_011751065.1 Lasiurus cinereus
ACTCACCTCCCCCTGACCACATTCAAATCCACACTCACCACCCCTGAAGACACTCAGGTATACACTTACCTTCCCCTGTGCACACTCAGATCCACACTCACCTCCCCTTGAGCACTCTCAGATTACTGTTCACCTTTCACTGAGTGCATTCACATCCACATTCACCTTCCCCTGAGCATACTCAAATCCACACTCATCTCCCCCTGAGCACACTCAGATCCACACTCACCTCCCCCTGAGCACATTCAGATCCACATTCACCTTCCCCTGAGCATACTCACATCCACACTCACCTCCTTCTAAGCACACTCAGATCAATGCTCACGTTCTCCTAAGCACACTCAGGTTCACACTCACCTCCCCGTGAACACAGCAGATCTACACTCACCTTCCTCTGGCACACTCAAATACACACTCACCTCCCTCTGAGCACACCTTATGTTTTCCTGCCTCAAGGCTTTGTTCTCATGCTGTTTTCACTCAGTTTTCCCCCATGTGCCTTCTTTGCTGGCTGTAATCCTGCTTGTTCTGGAAGATCATACAAACCCCAGCACTTCCCAACTGCCTCACCCCATACACTCTCCACTTGAGAATCCATCGTGCCTGGATGGGGAGTGGAGAATATCCCACTTGAGGCGTTGAGGACAGGAGAGAATCTAGATTGTAGGGCTCACTGGCTGTGGCTGTGGGTGATTCCTCATGTCTGCGTTTTGAGCTCGCCCACTCATGACATGGGAATAATCTTATCCCCTAAATGAGGAGCTCCATGTGAGCCAGCCTTGCCTGCTGCCCGACCATCACCGGAGCACTGCGCTCATCCGTGTCCTCAGTTCCCACAGCTCCCAACTCCTCCTTCACTCTTGGGGGGGGGGGGGAGGGGAGTATCAAATGCTGCTTTGCTATCTTAACTGTGAGAGAGTGAGCTCCAAAAGTCCTAGGAGGGAATGGCCTCTTCATGCGTTTATCCCCACAACTGCTTGACAGGAGATGATGCAATCCTGTCTATCTTTTTAATTAACTGAGGAGCTAGCACATGCTTGTACATTATAGGGAATCCTATCTAATAAAAAGGGAAGGTGATAACTGACCCTCATACCATTGTAAAGACGGTGGTGCCCACAGCCAATAAGGGGGGAATATGCTAATTGTCTATCCTGCCCTCAAAGATGGTGGTGCCCACAGTCAATAAGGAGGAAATATGCTAATTGCCACACCCTCAAAGATGGTGGTACCCACAGCCACAAGATGGTGGTGCCCAATCCCCTCAGCCCCCCAGCTGTCCAGGGCCACCTGAGGCTCAGGTAACCAGGGCAGGCATAGGCTTGTGCTGCCAGCAGTGGCAGCAGCAGAGGTGTGATGGGGCATCACCTTCCCCTGATCACCAGGTCGCCTCCCACCCCTGAGGGCTTCCGGACTGTGAGAGGGAGCAGGCCGGCTAAGGCCCCCCTCTCCAGTGTATGAATTTTCATGCACCAGGCCTCTAGTGGATAAATATTTGGATTAACTGCTTAGGGTTCATCCCCACCCAAATACACCTAAGGATGAAAGGAAAAGATTGGATTCTGGCTTCTCATCCTGCCCCCACTGTGAGGGACTAAACTAGCAAGTCTTTCAGCCTTCTGATGGTTTAAATCCTTATTCAGTGTAATGTACTGTGCTGGGTACGGGGGGCAAAGACGGACTGTTTCCACATCTGTGCCGCTTGCTGTCTAGCAGATCCACAGCCAAGCATAAATAAGGACAGTTTGGACCAGCTGTGATATGTGCCAGAGGGCAAGGCTGTGCAGCCGAAGAGACTAGCACAGTGGACATTGCCGCTTCACCCAAAGAGCGGGGAAGTCACAGGGCAGGCAGGGCGACTACGGTCCAGACATGCAAGCTTTCTGGCCCTCTGTGGGAACCTCATGAACAGAGATGGACATGCATGCTTACTGAATGGCCAGGGTCGTAGTTTGCCAGCATTCTTGAAGAGGAGCTGCAGGGCGGGGGCTGGGAAGGGCCTCAGTCAGGACTGAGCAGGAGCCTTGAAAGCCAGGCTGCTTGCTAGTGATTATGGGAACCGAACTGAGGTGTGTGGTAGGATGAGGAGGCTGAAGAAACGGACATTCTGGAGTAGGGGTGGGTGCTGGCGTGAGGAGACAGAGACCATTTGAAAGCTGTGCAGTGATTGAGACATCCAGTGAGGGCTGGCAATGGTGTCCCCGAGTTGGACGAGGAAGCAGTCCTGGCGAGGGGGTAAGAGTTGAGACTGGGCTGCTCAGAGGGACAGCATGAAGAGCAGAGAGGATGGCCCCTATGAAGAGGAGACAGGAAGAAGGTCCGAGCAGGGGGAGACGGAGAGGGGGAAGACAGGACAGCGCTGACAGGCTGAGGGAGGAAAGAGTGTCACAGGGGTGGTCCTCAAGGTGGCCGGTAGTGGGCTGCGAGGCTGAGGACATTGGGGTCTGAGGCAGGCTTTTTGGCTTGGTGACTGGGAAGCTGCCGCCACTGGGGTCCCAGGGACGGGGACGGAATGACATAAGTAAAAGCCAGCTTGCAACCACTAACAAGCGTGGACTCTCCCTCTGACTTCCTGCTTTCGCCCCGCTCCATCTCATCTGGCTGTTTGGAGGTCAGGACAGGGAAGAGAGATCAATATGGAGGCTATTCTTAGCTCGAGTCCTGGTAACCCCAAACAGGCACCGGAACTGAGACACACTGCTGCCACCTCCCTCCACCTGGTCACATCCCCCCCTGACATGGACAGGTTCTTCTTGCCCTAAGTGTCCCCTTCTCCCCCCTTCCGCACACTTGCTTAGAATCTGCGGGCACACAGAACCACGCAGGGTGCTATAGCCAGCTGCGAGCTGGCTGAGGCCCGGGGAAGCCTCCCTCCTACCACACGTTCATACTTTACACCCCTTTGAGGGCCCTTGATTAGAGACCCATTCTTCCGACCTCTTCCGGGGAGCACCTAGGAAATGGCCAGCTCAGAGGGAATAAGCTAAATAGACCTCCCTCCCCCCTATGCAGAGGCACCCGGG
Source organism: Lasiurus cinereus (assembly GCA_011751065.1). Lineage (NCBI taxonomy): Eukaryota > Metazoa > Chordata > Mammalia > Chiroptera > Vespertilionidae > Lasiurus > Lasiurus cinereus. The sequence continues at coordinate 6,094,500 of JAAGEH010000101.1, forward strand.
AAAGAGCCTGTCTCTGCAGAGGCACTAAATGGCGTGGTGAGCCAGGGACCCAAGGCCACACGCAGGCCTGAGACCTGCCAGGCTTGGGCTTGGGGTGGGGCATGGGCACTGGGAGATGGCATAAGCCTCCAAGCTGCCTTCCTCCCTCACCCTTCCCCAATGTGTCCCTCTCGGCCAGGTCTCACCTCAAAAAGCAAGCAAGGAAACAGTGAGGGCTTTCTGGAGCTGGCCCCCAGAGGCCTGTCTGTGCTGGGGAGGTCAAAGAGGGAGGGAGGGGCCGAGAAAGGCAGAGAAGAAAGCGGAGGCCAGACAAAGGGCCGTCCACCTTTGAAGCTGTCTCTAACCCAAGCCAGGGAAGGTGGGGGTTAGCTGAGAGCCCGGCTAGGGGGAGGCAGTCTAGTTTTAAAGAATGTCTCAAATTCCTTCGGAAATCAGAGGGATTGTAAGAACTGCCCCTCCCCAACACACTTCCTTCCCAGGCCCCCCAAGTCCAGTCCTCCACACCTGGGGGCGCCAACCCTTTGTCCTCAGGTAATTGCTGGGCGTTGCCCCCAGCTTAAAATCCCATTGATCTTGCCAGTTATCAGCTGTGGCTCCAGACCACCCTCCCCACATCTCTTCACCCCCTCCTGAAAATGCCCCCCCCCCCCAGTCTTCCCCGGGATTAAGGCTCTTTGTGACTGGGGAGGTGGGGGAGAGAAAAAAGCGACCTGGTAAAAAGCAATTATGACAAACTGGAGGGAGAATGTCCTGGGGCCTGGGAACCTCCCTCTGGTCTAAACTGCCCAGAGTTGGGGGTGCTGGCCTCCATCCTCAAGGAGAGGGGGGTGATCCCTCCCACCCGCATCCACTTACATTCCCCTCTGCTCCCAGTTGGACTAAACCAGGCCCCTCTACACTCCCCATCGGCCTGATTTTTAGGCCATTCTCGGGAGAAGCGATGTCTTTCATCTTTTCCTTCTCTTTCCATACTCCCCTTCCCCAATGTTTTCTCGGAAAGCAGGGAAACTGAGACCGGGGTCCTTCCGCGGAAGAAGGCCTGGGGAAGGTGTGCCCCTCAGCACAGACTGGGGTTCGGAGAGAGACCTGCAGGGAAGGGCCTCCCCCTGGGCAAGATTAAAAGCCAGCGCGAAGGAGGAAAGAGGCGGGTTTATGGCCTCCGAGCTCCATCCCTGCAGTGCGCACCTGGGGGCGTCTGGGAACACCCACCGGGGACGCTCGGGTCGGGGGGCGGCCCCGCCCCCGCCCCCTCGCCGGCGGCCTCTGAGGTCCCCCGAGGGGTGCTCCCGCCCTCCGCAGCGGACCTGGGCGGCGAGGGGACACTTTCTGCTCCTCACTCCACCTTCCGCCCGTCCGCGCCCTCCTCCCCCACCCGACCCTCCTCCCCCACCCGACCCTCCTCACCGGAAAAAAGCAATCCTGCTCGGCGGGCGGCTTCCGCGGCCGGGGCGCGGGCCTGCTCCCGGCTGGCCGCCCGCCCGGCCCCAGGCTCGGCCCCAGGCTCGGCCCCAGGGTGTGGGTTTCCTGCGCCCCAACAGGTAGCACGGGACGCGTCAAAGAGCCAGGAAACCAGAGCCCGTGAGGGAGGGGTGTCCTGGGCTCCCGCGGCGGAGGTGCGGGCCTCCCGGCCACCCAGGCCTGCGTGCGCCCCGGGACGCCCCGCCCCGCCCCGCCCCGCGCGGCCCTGCACCTGCCCGGCCTGGGCGCTGCGCGTCCCCGCGCCTCTCGGAGCGGCCAGCTTGTCCCCAGTGGGGTTTTGGAGTTGGGTCCTCTACCCCTCGCCCCTTCAGACCACCCGTTTGCAGGAAAATGGTTTTATTCTGGGGCTGGGAGCTGGGGGTAGGGGTGCAGGCCTGCGGAGTGGAATGTGAAGAGCGGTCAACCCTCCTTTTTCTCCTTTTCTTTTTTTCCTGAAACAAAATCGAAAGTCCCTTCCTACGGTCTGGAGCTGGAGGCCAGCAGGAGCTGGAGGCCAGCAGGAGCTGGAGGCCAGCAGGAGCTGGAGGCCAGCAGGAGCTGGAGGCCAGCAGGAGCTGGAGGCCGGGGCAGACTGACACCCTGGGAGCAGAGTTGAGAAGAGCCACCTCCCCACAGTGGGCAAGGCCTCGGACCTGCTGACCTCCCACTCGGTTCAGTGAGTCTGTGTCGGGGGGACGCTACAGCGTCGCTCCTGGGGCCTGCCACACCGCCGGGCCCATGCCGGTGGGGGGTGCAGGAGGCGCCCGGCCCGGCCGGAGGCCCAGCCCTGGCTGACACCTCTGCCCGTGCGCTCGCTGGGGCGCTGATGCTTGCTGGACCCCGGACCTCCTGGGGCTCTGGCTTCCCCCCTCCCGCCACCCCATCTTTGGATTAGGAAGGGGAGGGACACGGAGGGCTGAGGAGGGACAGCTGCCAGCCGGACTACGTCAGGGGCTGAGGCCTTCGAGTGCGCTTGGTCCGGCGGGTGGGGGCTGAGCCCACGAACTCGAACTGCTTCTGCCGCTCCACTTGGTTGGGGAAGGGCAGCTGGCCCTCGTAGAGGCGCTTGATGAAGTGGGCCTCTCGCTGGTTCTGGCGGCTGCGAGAGGCCTGGCGGGGCCGGCCCTGCCGCGTGAAGGCCATGAACCAGCCCTCGTGCCTGGCATTCTGGAAGGCCGTGTAGTTGTTTTCCAGCACAATCTCCGTGAACACGCAGTCCTTGCTTTTCCCGCTGGGCTGCCAGGGACAGAAGGAGAGGAGGGAAGTTTGTCCACCCACCCGGCCGGCTGCTCTGCCTCACGGGCCTCTCTTAAGACCTCGGAGGGCTGGGCCCCGCAGGGTTTCTGCCTGGCGGGGAGGTACCCTCGTTGGGGAGAGAGGGACGCGCTGTGCCTGGAGGCAGACCTGCAGGTAAAGCCAGGCTTTTCATTTGGAAGTTGTTCGCCTCCAGCCAGGCACCCAGCCGCGCGGAGCTTCAGTTTACCGAGTCTCGGCTAAAGATCTAGGCAGGACTTGTGCGGTTTCCTGCTTAACGGGGGAGGGGGGGGCACTCGTACCCAAGAGCAGCCCTCGGTGGGTGCGTGGCATGGCGGGGCAGAGGGAAAGGAGGCACCATTCTCTGATGAGATGAGAAGAAGGGGCAAACATTTATAGACACCAACAGATTACCCTGATGCTGTGCCCATTTTTACAGACAAGTAACCTGAGGCTTGACAAAAATAAATATTTCTGTGAGAACGGCCAGAACTGGAAGCCAGGATTGACCCATGCCGAAGAAATGGAGTTCTCCTGCTTGGCGGTGCTGGACCCGCCACCGCGGCGTCGGTCCCACTAGGTGGCTACACTCGCGCACACGGTTCCACTAGCAGGTGGTCCATGTGCATCTCTCTGGCTGGGTCCATGAAGACCTTGAGGGAGCTCCTCTGAATGCTCACTTTCAACCCCAGTGAGCTGAACCCGCAACACAGGGGCTGCAACATTGTGTCGGTGCTACAATTCTTACTCATGGATGCTGGGAAATGCCCCATGAATCTGAGCAAGGGCCCGTGGACCAGTCAGTGTTCTCAGAGTGCTTGTCAATCCAGAGGGACGCACTGACACGGAGAACACAGTGGTGGGTGAGAGCAGAAGACTCATGTCCCCGGTCACCCTGCAATGGGGATGCTGTTGGCCTGGGGCACCCCACCCTGGAGGATCCAGTCAAGTGTCTGCTCTGTCCTCTGGCCTCACCTTCCCAATGAGCTTGCCCCTCTTGTTCATGCAGATGTATTTTTCGCTCTCAGCCCCTTTGATGCGCACCCGGCTCCCAAAGGTGTCCGTCTCCACTATGAGCTTGGCTGTCATGAGAGAGAGACTTCTGTCTATGAGGGTTGCAAGCCCAGGGGGTGGAAGAACCCCTCTACCCTCCACCCCCTACCCCCACCAACCTGACCTCTGAACTCAGGTGGGGAACATGGGTAGGCCCTGACACAAGATCTGGAATGAACCAGGTGAAGCTGGCCAGAGGTATGGGTGGCCTCAGGTGAGGGCTGGCTCTCACCAAACTTGTTGCCGTCTTCAGCGGTGGCGGAGATGCGACGACCGGTCACCTGCACGTGCTTGCCGCTGGTCCGGCTGTAGAGCTGGTACTCACGGATCTGCCGCCGGCTCAGCTGGTCAGTCATGGCGCCCTGGTCCCTCACGTACTGGTTAAAATTAGGAGACGGGTGATTCTCCCCCTTTGCGGTTACCAAGGGAAAAATAGTGTCAATTTGCTTTGGGTGATACCACCACTGGTCCATCCAGGGGAGAGGGGGGTACAGAGGTGAGTGTGCTGGGGCAGGCCATTGGTCCTGGGAGATCGAGGTGCAGGCTGAAGGGGGCATCTAGCCATGACTTTTTCTGGCCAGTGGGTGAGCCAATCATGACCTCTGGGCTCCCTGTCCAGCCTGCACAGGCTTGAGGATTCCTGGTGACAGGGTTCGGACTTGGAGCCATGACTCTGGGAGCTGGGGGGAGCCTTCAGCTCTGTATCGGGTCCCCATAGTCTAAGAAGCAGATGCACAGGCCACACAGCAAATTAGAGACAGGACCCCATCCTGCCTCTCGAATGGAGCTTGTCACCCCTCCAGAACTCTGGGGTGTTGGCTCTGTTAGCCAGGACAGCCAGGTTTCCCCTCTACTCTCCCTGCTAGACCCAGCACGTGAGCACACAGTGGCTGGTCGGTTAGGGTCACCAGCGAGCATTGTGGGGGCTGTAAGACTCTTGTCTTTAGCTCTGCAGGCCCCTGGAAACATTTCTTAGTAGCATGTGGGTCCTGAGCTGGGCCTGCTCCCCTGCCTCTCCTGTGGGTGTTTGGGGGCCCTCAGAGGAGCCAGACCCTCTTCCAGTCTTCCTCCCTCCTGCATGGGTGAGGTACCTCCTTAGTGGAGGGAGGCCAAGAAGTTGCAAAGGTGCTGTCAGCAATGGTCTAATGGCTGCCCCTGCCAGGCCACCTGCCTGTAGCACAATGTAACAGAGGCTCTTGGGTATCCTGGCCATCCATGCCGCCACCCACCCGATCCTCCAGGAGGGGGGAGGGGCTCTTTTGCCCACACAGCCTGTAAACAAAGGCAGGGAGTACCTGGTTTCTCCTTAGCCGGCTCCAGCACTGAGCTGGAGAGACCTCTTCCCACCTCAGCAGCCAGGTACAGCCTGACTGCACTCCCAGCTGCTGCTACCGCCTCAGGGCCAGCACCTAACCGCTTCTCTCCACCTGGACCCCATGGCCTTGCTGGGACAGTCTTTCCCGGCCCCCAGTCCCTAAGGCCAACCCTCTGGACAGAGCTAGACCTGGACCAGCATGTTAGGGCCCCTCTCTCCTGGAGGGAGCCGAGGGAGTTTGGCTTTGAGGAAGGGGAAGTGAGGGAGCAGCCTGAGGCTGACAGCGTAACCTGCTGGGGGTTAACCCTTCATGTGTCACTGCTCATTTCAACTTCAGCAGTCTGCAGGCCAGGACCCCAGCCTAGGAGACCCCATCCCACCCCATGGGCCTCCCTCGAAAAACCTGAGGCCTGAATTTGGGGTGGGAGACCTGACTCCCTGCCAGGAGGTGGGGTCTGGCTGGCCCAGGACCCTTGGTGGGGTCTGCCTGCCCCCAGCCCCAGCCGCCTGGCCCAGGTTCAGGCCCTCCGCCCTTCTTGGCGGGCAGCCTCCTCCTGGCCGGCTGTTCCAGGTCAGGAGCAGAGAGGCCCCCCCAGAGCCCCCTCCACTCCTCATCCCCCTTCAAGCCCTGCACAAAAGCAGCCCCACGCCCCCCCCACAGCCCACAGCCCACAAGTCGCTCTCCCCGCGGGACCTTGCCTGTCCCTTTCATGTTCCCGCTGTGGGGGACCTCCCCTTCCAGCGCTGCAGACAGCTGCTTGTCAGCCGGCCCCTCAAGCATGGCTGTGGTCCGGCCTGCGGCCCCCCCTCCAGGGGGGTGAGGGGGCACTTCAAGGGGGAAAGGACAGCTTTGCCACCTTCCCCGAATCCTGAATGGGGCCTCAGCCAGGCCATAAACGCCAGGCCAGCCGCACCATTGTGCTAATTCCCCTTCCAGAACAGGTTGGGCCCACCCCCACCCCCGCCCGGCCAGGCTGGGGGCTTTCTTCTTGCTCTCTCTGGATGTGTGAAGCAAAAGGCCTGGAACGGGGGCTTGAGCAAAAGTGGGAAGAAAAAGGGGGGTGTCTCTCTCTCCCACCCCCCCACTGCTTCAAAGGCAGCCTCTTTCCCTCTCAGAGAAAAGGCATTACCTTCAAAAAAAGTCCCCACTGGATATGAAGAGAAGCGGCCTCTGGCCTGGGAAAGCCAAGCCATCTCCCCAGCGCGTTCTGGACCAGTGCATTTTAATAGCTGCACTTTTATGGAGGATCACAAAAAGGGACCAGCCTCGAGCTGCAGCTGGGCAGGGGGAGGTGGGCATGGGGGGCAGGCTTGGGTGGGGGAGCCTGGAGAAGCAAACCCTGGATCTCGTCTCAGACAACCTCTTTCGGGTTTGACCTCATTGTGTCTGGAGTCACCTGCCCTGGCCGGGCACTCTGCTCCCATAACCCCCCAGGACAGCACCCCCGCCACCCCCCCCAGGACACCTGTGTTGGCGGGAGTGCGGTCAGGAGTGGTTTTGCATGGAAACCTGTCCTCTCAGGTACAAGCCTCCCTGGACCCATCACCTCTGCCCTCTTCCAGCCACTCCCGGCTCCATCCCTCAAGTCTGTGTGGCCTCTGCACTTAGCCTTGGGGTGACCCAGTGTGGAGGGATGGAGAGCGAGGCAGAGACCCCAGGGGAAGCAGAGAGGGTCATAGGAAAGAACACAGATAAAAATCTCAGTCCATCCCCAAATCTGTGGTAGCCCCTTTTCCTACTCTCCTTCAGAGCTGGACCCCCTCAAACCCCAGAGAGAGGCCAGAACCTGCTTCTGTCCAAAGAAAGGAGACTGCCCCTCCCCCTTCGGTGGGTGGGAGGCATGGGGAGAAGCTCTCGGGGCAGGTTGCCTACCTGAGTTTGACAGCAGAGAATCAGTAGTTGCAGGCATCTGTGGGGGGACAGGAGGCAGACCCAGGTGTGGGTGCCAGCAGCCAGCCCAGGGCGCACGGGCGCCCACCCCCACCCCACCCGCCAGTCCCAGTCTGTGTGGGAGTCCCGGTGAGATTAGGGCTGCCGGGGGCTGGGGATGGCAACAGAACTCCCGTTTGTCCGAAGCGCTGCGCACTTACAGAGTGAAGTTGGGCAGCAGGCGGGCGGCTTCCATCGCCGGAGAGGTTTCTTGGGGCAGTGACCCCCCTGCCCCCAAACTCGGGAGAAGATGTGGGCAGTCCCCAGGGTAGAGTCTCAGAGAAGCCAAGGTCTCTTCAAGCCACAGGTTTTCAGGGGGGAGAGGAGGAGAGACAGGGGAAGGGAGGAGAGAGGGGAGGAGGAGGGAGAGGAGGGGGAGGAGGGCGTAATTGGGAGACTGAGGTGTGATGTGTCCACCTTCCTGGCCAGTGAGACTGCAAAGCAGCCACCGGCGGGGCTGCCAACCTCTTGGGGCTCCCAGGGCAGAGGATGGGGCTGCTGGAGCCTTCTCAACAGGAGGCTGGCCCTGTGGGCTCTGACCCCAACCCAACCCCAACGGGAGTGCCCCTCCTCCCCTCTGTGGGCCAGCTTCTCCCGCCTGGGTTTGGTGCCCACTCCCCAAGGGTGAGCAGCAGGTATCTGTCTGAGGTGGTGGGGATAGAAACTCCCAGAAGCAGCCTTAGAAGGGGGAGCCTCCCTGCAGGGCAGGGGTAGGCTTGGCCAGGACTGCGCTGCCACTGCCTGGTTCCTAGTCCCCTACCTGCTATCTGGCCATGGAAGGAGGGGTGACGTCCTGGCTGGTAACAAACCGTGGGGCAACAGCTTGGGATCAGGGGTGGGGCAGAAGGGGCAGCTGGGCTGAGGAGGACCCCCTTGGAGTCCCGAGAGCTGGCCTGAGGTGGGGACAAAGAGCTGGCTGCTGGGTGTGGGCACTGGGTGTTGGAGGACCCAAAGAGATAACTATGAGTGTCAGGAGGCCCATCACTCGCCATCCTCCAGGGCAACAGCCAGTCCTGGAGCCTCTGGGACGGGGAGAGTGCCCGGCAGTCATGTCACATGACCGCTGGCCCCACCCTGCTCTGTCAGGCCACTATTACCCCATTCTGCAGATGAGGAATCAGGTATACTGGTTGGTCATCAGCTCAGAACAACCAGGCCAGTGAATGGTGGAACCAGGTTTCCAACATGCACGCTCAGTGTATTCCACCCGGGCTGTGCCTGAGTCTCAGGGCCCTGCCCTGCCCAGCGCGCCCCAATAGCCAAGCCTCCCCTATTCCTTCCACAGAAGGTGGTGATGGTGGCTTTGGTGGGGACTGGTCCTGGGGAACCTCTTGGGGAAACCCCTCTTTCACTCACACTCAGCTTGGCTCCCTGGGGGTCCCTGTGCCTCCAGGATGGGAGGAGAAGGGGAAAGCTGGGTGTGGTTTCATTTACCTGAAGAGATGAGTGGGAGGGCAAAGCTCTCACCTCCAGGCCTTCACACCTTCCTGAACTACATCAATCCACAAAGTCGTCTGCCATCCCTGCCCCCACAGACAACGGGGACCCTCTGCCCTGTCCCCCTCAGCACCTGGCTCCCAGCCTGGCCTGCCCTGGGGAGCCCACAGGCCTGAGCTGGCCTGGGGAGGGTGGTGGGAGCCCCACCCCTGCATAGCTGGCGGAGTCAGAGTTGGAATCAAATGGGAAGCTGTCAAGACTAGAAAGGCACTTAGTGCTTCCCCATTCGTTGATGCGGTCTCAGAGCCAGTCAGTGGTGCAGGGGGACGGGGGACAAGTACGGGTGTCCAGACTCAGAACATACCCAGCCTGCCTGCCTCTCTGCATTCTCCCAGGCCCAGCCCCCTGAGCATTTCCATTCTCCACATTTCTCCCACCATTTGGGGCCCATTTAAACGCTGCCTCTTCCATAGAAACTTCCCCCATCAATTGCCCCACTCGTACTTAGTGCTGGCTCTGCCCTCGGGGTGCCCGTGCCCTGATGCCCACATCCCCACCAGCCCAGCTTCCAGGTAGGGCATGACATGCTCCCTCCTCCTGACCTTCATCCTGAGGAGAGGCACAGGGAGGAGACAGCTCAGACTGGGGTTTGCGGGGGGTGGGGAATGGGGGGCGGACAGCAGGGGCACAGCAGTGCCATAAGGAGAGGTGGGTGTGAGGCATTCCACCTAACACTATCTGGGCACAAGTCTCTGAGCCTGATCCCCAGTTTCTATCCATGGGGGAAGAGCCCGCTGTCACTGGCCAGCCCTTGGCGCAGCCCGGGTCCCCATGGTAACAGATGCTAGCAGTCCAGCTTGGTCTTGGGGTTCAGCCAGGCCCCTGGTGCCAGGGGGCTCAAGGGCATGGCTTGTTTCACGGTGTGACATCTTCTGCTCCTTGTCCCCTCCCCTTCCACACCTGCAGGCTTGGCTCTTATGCAGCTTCTTCTTTACTGCCACGGAAGGGCCCAGGGCCCATAGTGGCCCCAGCGGGAGGCAGCATGGAGAATGGTCCAGGCCTGGCCTCTGTCCCCATCTCCGGCCCTGGACACTCTAGGCTGTGGCTGTGTGACCTGTGGCCAGTTCTTGCCTTCTCTGGTCTCAGCTTCCCAGTTTATAAAAAGGAAACAACTATGGATGCTATCAAAACTGTCAATTGGGGTGAAGGACACCCCCTTGGGAAGCATCAAATATCCTCACAAGAGTGGGGGGAGGGGAAAGAGACCCTCTTACGAGGTCCAGACTCGATGTACCTCAACTTTGCCAGACTTTCTCCCTTTACCAGAGGGAGCTGGAAGGAGGGGAGGAGGCAGGGTCATGAACATTTATGGGGGCGGGGCAGCAGGTGATAGGGGAGGTGAGAAGTAGCCTGGGCCGCACAGTGGTTAATCCTCACTCCCCAGTAACAAGTTTGATCCCCCCAGCTGGGATGTCTCACACCTGTTGGTCCCAACAGCCCAGCTGGTGCGGACACAGCGCACAGAGCCCACCTGCAGACCTGCCACTGGCCTCCTGCTTTGACCCAGCCCACACTTTTCCTGTTGAGACCCAGAGGAGCTAGGGCTGAGGGTGGGGCAGGGGGAAGGGCTCTCAGCAGTGCAGGTAGACCCCATCTTTGCTCTGTGACCCCTACTGCCTGTCCCACAGGGAAGTCAAGTTAGCAACAGGGCAGCTGTCGAATGCCCTTGTGCACAGACGCATGCATGGCCGAGCCGGAGGACTGGGGAGAAGTGTGCTGCCCCTCCTAGGGCTGCAGTGTCACAGGCATCCTGGGCTGAGTGCCGGCTCCTGCTCCCAGTTTATGAGAATTTCGAGGGGCGGTGCTGCCTGCCCCTGCCTGGCATCCACAGGGTGGCTGAAGACCAGGGGTCTGGGGCCAGACCACCTGGGAGTGAATTCTGCCTCCTCCGACAGCTGTGTGACCTTGGGGCCAAGCTGTTAAACCTCTCTGTGCCTCACTCTCTACACCTGAGAATTAGGGCTAATTACACCCACCTCCAGGCATGGCTGTGAGGACTAAAGGAGTGAGTGAGTCCCTAAGACAGAGCCGCGCCCAGCCCACAGGGTCCTCGCTGCGATCCTGTCAGTCTTCTTTCTGACCCTTTGCACTCTCTGTTCCTGCTCCTAGGGCTGTCCTCCAACTCCTCACTTGGCTGGCTGGCCCCTTCCTGTCAACTGCTCCCTCTCAGAAACCTCAGAACTCCTCACTAAGCACTCTTCCACTCTGAACAGTAGCCCGTTTTACTTCCTCCGATGCACTTGAAAGTAATTGAAATTATGTTGTTGGCTTTTTAAAATTATTAAATTCTTTATTGTTTGAAGTATTACATAAGTCTCCTTTCCCCCCACATTGATCTCTCCCCGGCCATTCCCACCCCCAGCACATGCCCTCACCCCTCTGCTGTCTGTGTCCATTGGTTATGCTCTGCTGTTGGCTTTTGTTCCCACTGGGCTTTAGGGTACTCGAAGGCGAGGACTTTGTCTTGTCTGCCCGGCGTCACTGGGGCAGGGAGCCATGGTAAATGCCAGCTGGCCACCTGGAGCCGGACCTGAACTGTTGTGCCTTTTAATTCTGCTTAACCTGAGGTCCACGGCCCCATTCTCATGTGGGGGCTGCTGCTCCCATCATCGCGTGGGGTTAGAATGCAAGCAGCAGCAGGCCAGCCCGTCCTCTGCCACCTCAAGAGAATGGCAGAGCCGAGTGGGAGGCCCGGGCCGGGGCGCTGGCCTTCTGTGCAGGTGTCCAAAGCCTTCCTCTGGGACCCAAATCTGGGGCTCCCCATCAACCCACTGCAGGCCTGGCCAGCGGAGGTGCTGGGAGGGGCAGGGAGCAGCCCAGCAGGGGCCCTACCAGTATAACCTGAGTTGGGGGCCGTCTGCCTGTCACCATGGATGAACTGGCTGACAAGTGGCTCTGCAGGCCTGGGAGAGGGCAGGAGGCCAGAGCCTTGCAGGGTCAGTCTCTCCTTTCCAATCCTCTGTCAGTCTCATCTCCGAGAGCTGCCCGGGGAGCCTAGCATCAGAGCTGACTGTGCTCACCTGTCCACCTCCCATAGGAAACACTTGACAGCTGCCCTGAAGCCCACCGGCTCTCCCTGGGAGGGTTTCCTCGAAGGTGCAGTCCTCTGGGTTCCTGTTCAGGACAGACCTTCTCACAAGTGAGCAGGAGCTCGCCCTGAGCAGGACACACGCCTGGGAGAACAGCACTAGCTTGTGCCCCAAGGTCCCCGCAGATGCACACCCTCAGGCTGGTTCCATGGGCTGGCCCTTCCTGAGCTGCCTCATGCCAGGAGCTGTGGGCAGTCCCCAGAAAACGGAGCCTGCCCAAAGGGAGTGTTGGCACAGGAGGACCCAGAGCAGTGTTAGCTCCCACCCTCAGCCCACAGGCAGAGGTCAAACGTGGGTAAGGGGTTGAGACACTGGGTTCTTCCCCCAAAGATGAGCAGTGAGAGGTGCCAGGACAAGAGCTGGCAGGGCCTGGTGCCCAGGGCGGATATGGTGGCACACGCTGCCCTCTGCTGGACATAAGGGCTCACTGCAGCTGGCAACAAGCAGGGCTCCTTGGAAGAGACCCGGACACAGTCTTGGCAAAGCAAACTTTATTGTGTCCCTGAGGTTGGGGCTCTCCCTCCAGGTCCTGCTGAATCCGGAGAGTTGGGGTGAGGGGCTCTTGTGTTGCCCCCCAACAGCTTCATCACATTCAGACTCAGGTTGAGGGCCGGGGGGGGGTAGGGGATATTCCCTGGGCCCACGGTGCACCCCAGGGAGGCCCACGGTGCACCCCAGGGAGGCCCACGGTGCACCCCAAGGAGGCCCACGGTGCATGGTGGTGGCGTGGCAGGCCCTCCTCGGATCACGGTGGCATGCACTCCTGGCTTCTCATTTCTTGAGTACCAGCTTTTTCCCCTTGGGTGTGTATCTGGCCTATGGAGAGAAGGCAGGGCTCCAGGTCCCGGCACCTTCCCAGAGATCACCACATCCCCCAGGAGGACCAGCCCTTCTTATGCACTCACCTTGTTCACAGGGCTCTTGCCTTTAAGACTGGGTCTGAAATGGGGGTGGGGAGTGTCAGGAGCAGGAGGTGGGTGAGAGAGAGAGCATGCAGCCTGTGCCCTAGCCCAGCCCTCCCAGTGCCCACACTGCTGAGCAGGAAGCAGGGGCTGTGCCTGGAATTCTCCTCTCCACCTGCCACCTGTCAGGGGCCACTCGGATTTCCTTTTTATTTATTTTTTTAAACAAAGATACTTTTTCATAGGCTTCCATCTGCTCTCTTTCTTTTATTTATTACAAACATGTCCTTTTCATTATAAAAGTAATGGTAATCATGTTGCACAAAATAGCAAATAAAGAACAGAATAAATTACTTATGTTGTTTACCTCCCACCAGCATTAACATTTTGGTGTATTTCCTCTCACGTTTTTTTTTTTCCTCCTAATCATAGTATGTGCAATAAAATGAAGACAATTTAATATCCTGCTCTTGTTAATTCTATCAACACGTCCTGGGTAGCTATTTTCTCCAGAGGCATGGGCAGCAGCCACTGAGCAAACGCTCCGCAGTGGAACCCATGCGCCAGCAGCATTCAGAATGCTCCATTCCCACTCGTGGTTCAGTCACCAGCAAGGGGTTTCTCAGTGTACACAGTGCCCCCGTATTCTGGACGCAACCCATGGACAGGCATTGTCACAGGGGAATTAGGTCAGATTATAAGTATGGTTTCATGCTTCTCAAAAAGGTCATGCCAACTTTCTGCGGCAAGACACCACGTACCCTTGTACCCATACACACACACACACGCGTGCACACACTAGGCACAAATGCCCTTTCTAGCACTGTATACTTCGCCCAAAGGGTTCGGCCAAGTGGAGAGATGGAAAGAGTTACCTGACCGCCTCCTCTTCTTTTTCCACTTTCTTTTTCTGGGAACCAAACACAAGTGTCATTGGATGGTTGGGGTGAGGGCCTGAGCAGACCCCCTGCGCCCCTGGCAGGCCTTGCTGGGCCCCCACCTCCTGCATCCTCAGCCCCGAGGGCCTGGCCAGGGCCCCTTTCCTCACCTTGGCAACGCTGGTCTGCTTCTGGGACGTCAGCCTCTTGCCTTGTTTGACAGGGGAATCCTCTAGGGACACGTCTTCCTCTTCATCGTCATCATCGTCATCATCATCTTCTTCCTCTGACTGCTGCTCCTCCTCCTCCTCCTCCTCCTCCCAGGAGAGGTCTGGAATGTCTGCACATGGGAGAGTGATGTGTCTGCCTGCCCACCTGGGAAGCTCTCCTGGCCTCCCTGACAGAGTGGAGGCAAGGAGGTGGAGGTGGGGGGAGCGGCCTGGGCAGCTCAGAGGGCCCATTGGAGGATGGTAGAAGGAGATGGGAAGGGCAAGCTGGGCTCTGCCTGGGGGCAGAGAGGGGAAGGGGTGTGGGAGGGGAGGGAGGGAAAGAAGGGGTGGGACCGGAGCAGCAGCTAAGGACTTCAGGCTTTATCCGCAGGGAAGGGGATGCTGCTGGGGTGTGGGGACTGTAGAGCACCCCGAGGACAGAGGCACAGCTGGACAGAGAAGAGGCCAGTGAGAGAATATCACAAGAGTCAACAGCACAGCAACTTGCTGGCCATTAACTATTATATTACGTACTTCACTTTAGTCAACATTTAAAAAATATGTATTTTTATTGATTTCAGAGAAGGGTGAGGGAGAGAGGGATGGAAACATCGACGATAAGAGAGAATCATGGATGGGCTGCCTCCTGTGCGCCCCCTACTGGGGATGGACACCAGCCTCAAATCGTGGGAATCTAATGGTGACCTCCTGGCACATAGGTTGGCACACTGGCCAGGCTACACTAACATTGTGAGTGCGTGCTAGTACTGGGTACCATGCTAGCTGCCTTTCCTGAACATCCCATTCATTCCTCACAGCTACTCTTTGAAGATGAAACCAAGTACACTCCTATACTCATGTTCCAGGTGAGGGGCTGAGGCACGGGGACGGTGAACGAGGTAAAGGAGACCTGAGTGTGCCTGTGGTCTTCCTGCCCAGGCTACTGGCAACCGTGCTGCCTTTGGGGATTTTCTCTGATCACTCAAGAGCCCTCCAGTGTTGGGGTGTTTATTATGTCCTTGGCCCTGTGTACCCTCAGACCTTCCCCAGGTCCAAGTTCAGACTTACCGTAACATTCCTGGCCACTGAGGAACACCGGTCCCAAGCCAGCCCGGAGCTGGAAAGTGACTGGAGGAGAGAGCTCCAGGCCCATTGTGACCTGCAGGGGGAGGAATGTGGGGGCAAGAGCAGAGAAGACAGAGTTGCTAGAGGGCCACAAGGCTGGGGGCTGGCCTCCTGCAGAAACACTCAGTTTATCCCCCAAGCCCCAACCACGAACAGTCACTGCGCTCGGCCCCTCCACCTTTCTGCTGAGGTGGACTCTGGAAGAGAAGAATGTGAATCTGACCAACTCGTTCTTTCTAAGACCACAGGTGAGCTTCCAACCTCAGGAGCAGCTGTTAGTAGAGAAATCTTACTGCTACAGACTAAACGGTGTCTCCCAAAGTCAGATGTTGAAGCCCTAACCCCAATGTGATGGTATCTGGGGATGAGGCCTTTGAGAGGTGATCAGGGCGAGATGGGGTCATGAGAGTCATCATGGGATTAGTGACCCTTTAAGATGATACTAGAGAGCTTCCCCTTGCCCCCCACCCCCAGATGGGACAGAGGAGGCACTGTGTAGAAGCTGGGAAGAGCCCTTCTTAGGACCTGACCATGCTGGCACCCTGATCCCACACAGACTATGTATGCATGGATCAGATGAGCAAGCAGATGCAAATCTGCATGTGCAGTGGGACTTTTGTCTTATAAGTAACGTGGGAATATGCATGTGAATAAAGGTTGGAAAAGATTAAGTGCTAATCATAATTTTCAGTAGGTAGTATAGCATATTTTTAAAAAATATTTTTCCAGACATTCCAACATTTCTATCATGTGGCAGGCCCACAGGAAGTATTGTATCTCCTTTACTCTACACTCATGGAGGAGGTGCCGTTACCTTACAGAGGAAATTGAGGCCGAGAGATTCACTTAAGAGTTTCTGGTTCAGATGGGGAGCAAATAAGCAAAAACAAACTCTGCAGCACAACACCTAGAAAGGCTGGATGAAATGTAACCCCATGTTCTTTCTATGTGGCTGAATATAAGAAGAAAGGAGGGTCCCAGGCATCGAGAGGCAGCCTGTGCGAGACGCTGCTGCAGCAGCTGAAGGAAATGCACTTGAGATAACCTGTGTGAATGGATGGGGGCCCACTGTACGGAGGCCAGCACCCTTGAAGGGCTGCATCTCAGTAAAAAGCCCAGTGTGAGGCTCTTGGGGAGGGGGCTAAAGAACCCCAAGCCAACAGCTAGGAACTACACACCACCAGAAAAAGGTGATGGGATTAAGAAGAACAAATTGGAGTCACAAATTAGTTGTGGGGATGTAGAGTACAGCATAGGGACTAGAGTCAATAATACTATATAATAAAAGGCTAATATGCAAATTGACTGAACACTGGAACAACCATTGGCTATGACATGCACTGACCACCAGGGTGAAGACGCTCAATGCAGGAGCTGCCCCCTGGTGGTCAGTGCACTCCCACAGGGGGAGTGCTGCTCAGCCAGAAGCTGGGCTCAAGGATGGCGAACACAGCCATGGTGGCTGGAGCCTCTCCCCTCTGTACAGCAGCACTAAGGATGTCCGACTGCCAGCTTAGGCCTGATTAGCCATCAGTCAGACATCACCTGAGGGCTCCCAGACTGCCAGAGGGCACAGGCCAGGCTGAAGGATCACTGAGTACATGGCTTTTGTGCCCCAGGCCTCTAGTGATGTAATAACTATGTATGGTGCCAGGTGGGTACTTGGAATGTCACAGGGACCACTTTGTAAAATATAGGATTGTCTAACAACTATGCTATATAAATTGAAATGAAAACAAAATAATCTTAAATGTCAACTATAATTAAAAAATAAAAATTAAATTTGAAAAATGGTGTGGCTTGGGCCATTTTGGAGAGTTACTCAATTTTTCTGGGTCTCTCCTAGGTATACAGGAAATATGCATGTTATTAAACTTCAGTTTAAAAAAAAAAAGAAAGAAAGAAAAGAACAAGAAACTATACACCACCACAGAAAGGCAAAACAAGGAAATGTCAGCTGGGATAGAGCTAACATCCCAGGATGCACCTGTTGCTAGTCTGTAGTCTGGAATTTCCTGGTGCGGACAGCCAAGCTGAGAAACCCACCTAAAATCCCAGGCTTGTGATGTTCCTGGGGTGAATGGCAGACGCAAACACAAAACCACTTTTCATTCTTTTACATAGAATTTTTTTAGAGAAAACAAAACCCCAAAGATAATTCTCTGTCTAAAATTACAAAACAGCCCTGGCCAGTGTGGCTCAATTGGTTGAGCATCGATTGCCCTCCTGTTCACGAAAGGTCTGTGGTTGGATTTTGTGTCAGGGCACAGGCCTGGGTTGCAGGTGGATCCCCAGTAGGGGGCTGCAGGAGTAAGACTATCAATGCTTTCTCTCTCTCTCCATTCCTCTCTAAAAAACAAAAACAAAAACAAAAAAAATATTAAAAATATGAAACGACCTTCTTTAAAAAAATAAATAAAATTGCAAGCCTTACAAGAAGCAATCCTGCCATCAGCAGGAGGAAACAAAATGACTGCGCACGAGCACAAGCAGGGGGCTGGGGGAAGAGAATAACAATCCGTACTTTTAGGAAGTAAGGCTGATGGAAACCAAATAAATATAAAAGCAGGAATCAGAAACCTCAGAACAATATATTGTGAAAAATAAAAAAAGAACCAAATGCAGTTTCTATACATGAAAAAATATAAGCATTGAAATAAACTGAACAAATGTTTAAAATGCAGAATAAGCCAGCTGAAGCGAGAAGGTAAACTGGGAAACAGCTGAGAAGAAATTACCCAGACTGCATCACAGAGACACAGACTAACAAAGTCTGAAAGAGAAGCTGAGACACGGAGGACAGGACAAGACGACCCAACAAGCATCTGATCAGACTACAGGGCTGGAGAGAATGGAGTCAATATTTAAAGTGAAAACCACCAAGCCCTAGCCAGTTTGGCTCAGTGAATAGAGTGTCAGCCTGCAGACTGAAGAGTCCCAGGTTTGATTTTAGTTCTAGGGCACATGTCTGGACATTATGACTGGACAACCAGCTGGTAGCTATTACATGCATTGACCACCAGGGGGAAGATGCACAATGCAGGAGCTGCCCCTCATAGTCAGTGTGCTCCCACAGCCTATCTCCTACAGCCTGCCAATCTCCTGCAGTCCTTCCCCCTAGCCAGCCAACCCCCCACCGTCTGTCCCCCATCAAACTCTCCCAGCTGGCCCCAATCAAGACTGGGTGAGACAGCCCCCAATCAGCCCCAATTGCTGACCAGGATGAGGGATTGCCAGGCTGAGGGATCCCACCCAGGCATGAATTCGTGCACTAGGCCTCTAGTTAGCTTATAAGGAAGATAAGTCTGAAAGTTGTATCTACCAACAGCACAGTATAAATATACATAAAACTATAGCTTCAGATCAAGACAGTGTGGAATTGGGGAGATACCCAGGGATCAGGGGAATAGAAGACCTAGAAATAGAGACACACACAAATAGGTGGAACTGATTTTTGACAAAGGTACAAAATCAGTTAAGTAGAGGAAGGACAACTTTTTCCTTCCTCGAGCAATTGTACATCCAAAGGCAAAGATATCAACCTTGACCTGAAGCACACAGGGTATACAACACTGAACTCAAAATGGATCTTGTACTTAAATGTAAAACATATATGTGAGAAACCAAAATGGCGACATAGGTAAACACCTAAACTGCTGCCTTGCACAACAATTTCAAAACTACAATTAAAAGACAAAATGGATATCATCCAGAACCACAGGAAAGCTGGCTGAGTGGAAATTCTGCAACTAGAAGGAAAGAAAAAAGCACACTGAGAATCAGAGGAACTGCAGAAGGCAGAGGTATGGAGGCGCATGTGTAGAGAGGGCTGTCAACTGAGTATGCGGCTGGCTTTCTCAATCGAGAGAGAGACAAAAGCTCCCAACTGCTCTGAACTCCAGTTCCGGGTGAGACTCTGGGGACCCAGACTCATTTGGGGAGAAACTGGACTATCTGACAGCAGACAAAACTCAAGGGCGGCTTTCTATCAGAGGTGTTTGCAGCGATTACCAAGGGACACTGAAACTCAGGGCCCTCTTAGGGCAGGGCTGTATGTTCTGTCCTGAGACTCTGCCCCATCCAAGCTGAGCACAAAGGCTTTTGCAAGTCTTGTCTCCAGCACAGAAATTCTCCTAGTGCAGTCACAGTTGATCCTCAGAGCCAGTTGGCCTAGAGGTCAATTCCTCCCAGTGATACCAACAACAACCAAGGCTTAACTACAACAAGATTTCGCACACAGCCCACAAAGAGGTGCACCAAGAGTGCCCACCTCAGGTAACTGGGGAGGCGGAGCCATTGGGCCCTATAGGACACCTAGCACACAAAGCTACTCTACCAATGCAGGGAAGTAGCCAAAATGCAGAGACAAAGAAATAGGTCACAAATGAAATAAATGAAGGAAAGCAAATGACTGGATATAGAGTTCAAAACCACGATTATAAGGTTTTTCAAGAATTTTCTAGAAAAGGCTGATAAAAAAAACAAAGAGACCTTCGAAGATATGAAAAAGGACCAACTAGAAATTAAGCATACACTGACTGAAATAAAAAATATTATACAGAGATCCAACAGCAGACTAGAGGATCACCAGAATCAAGTCAAAAATTTGAAATACAGAAGAGCAAAAAACACCCAACTGGAAAAGCAAAAAGAATCCAAAAATATGAAGAGAGTGTAAGGAGCCTCTAGGACAACTTTAAGCACACCAACTTCAGAATTATGGGGTGCCAAAAGAAGAGAGAGAGCAAATACTGAAAACCTATTTGAAGAGTTTAAAATAGTGAGGAATCCAAGATGGCGGCATAGGTAAACACCTACACTGCTGCCTCGCACAACAATTTCAAAACTACAACTAAAAGACAGAACAGACATCATCCAGAACCACAGGAAAGCTGGCTGGGTGGAAATTCTACAACTAGAAGGAAAGAGAGGGGCTCACGGAGACTCAGAGGAGATGCAAAAAGCTGAGGTACGGAGACACGCGCAAGGAGAGAGCAGGTGCCGGAGAACCTGGCTGGCTTTCTCTGGCAGGAGGGAGACGGAGTCTCTCAACAGCATTGAACCCCTTATCCTGCGACACTAAACCCCAGATCCAGCCGAAACTCATACGGGGGGAGTTTGGACTGTGAAAAGGGAGAGGTGCATGGAAATTTAGGGGAGTCGCAAAAGATCAGAAGTCTGGTGATGCGCACGGCACTGCGCGCAGAGGGCGGGCTTCTGATTGTGCCGCTGACTTTCGTGAGTGGGTGGGAGACAGACCCTCCCAACTGCACCACTTCTAACTTCACTAAACCCCAGTTTCGGGTGAAACCCTGGGGACCCAGACTCATATGGTCCCGGAGCATGGGGGAGCTGGAAAGGCAGCAGTCTAGGGGCACTGCAAGAATGCGCACGCAAGGGACTGCTCCAGCGATTACCCAGTCACGTGAGACTCCGGGTGGTGGAGGGGGGGGCCAACTGGAAGGCAAGGCTGTCCCTTAAGCCCTGAGACTACACCCATCCCAAGCTCAATAGAGAGGCTTCTGCGGTTTTGCTAGTCTGGTATCATAAGGCTGAATCCAACACAGAAGTTCTCCTGGCATAGTGAAAATGCCGAGACAAGGGAAGGGATCACAAACAAAAGAAATGGAGGAAAACAAATGACTGGATATAGAGTTCAAAACCACGCTTATAAGGTTTTTCAAGAATCTCCTAGAAAAGATTGATAAATTTAGTGAGACCCAAGAGGAGATGAAAAAGAACTAGAGATGCAAAAGAACCAACTAAAAATTAAACATACACTGACTGAAATAAAAAATATTGTACAGAGACCTAACAGCAGACTAGAGAAAGGCAAGAATTAAGTCAAAAATTTGAAATATAAAGAATCATTAGAGAGGAATCCAAGATGGCGGCATAGGTAAGCACCTACACTGCTGCCTCGCACAACAATTTCAAAACTACAACTAAAAGACAGAACGGACATCATCCAGAACCACAGGAAAGCTGGCTGAGTAGAAGTTCTACAACTAGAAGGAAAGAGAGGGGCTCACAGAGACCCAGAGGAGCTGCAAAAAGCTGAGGTACGGAGACGCGCGCACTGAGAGAGCGGGTGCTGGAGTACCTGGCTGGCTTTCTCTGGCGGGAGGGAGACAGACTCTCAAAGGCATTGAACCCCTTATCCTACGACACTAAACCCCAGATCCAGCCGAAACTCATACGGGGGGAGTTTGGACTGTGAAAAGGGAGAGGTGCACGGAAATTTAGGGGAGTCGCAGAAGATCAGGTCCGGTCTCGCACTCGCACGGTGCTGCATGGAGGACAGACTACTGATTGTGCCGCTGGCTTTTGCGACTGGGTGGGAGACAGACCCTCCCAACTGTGTCACTTCTGAGTCCACTGGGCCCCTGTTTCGGGCAAAACCCTGGAGACCTAGACTCGTGTGGTCCTGGTGCACAGGGGAGCTGGAAAGGCAGCGGTTAGAGGCACCGCGTGTGTGCGCTCACAAGGACCGCTCCAGCCATTACCCAGTCCCGTGAGACTCTGGGGCCGTGGAGGGCGGGGCCGACTGGAAGGCAAGGCGGTCCCTTAAGCCCTGAGACTCCACCCCTCCCAAGCTCAGCAGAGGCTTCTGCGGCTTTGCGTCTGCTATCATAAGGCTGAATCCAACACAGAAGTTTCCCCGGCATAGGGAAAATGCCGAGACAAGGGAAGGGATCACAAACAAAAGAAATGGAGGGAAAAAAACGACTGGATATAGAGTTCAAAACCACGCTTATAAGGTTTTTCAAGAATATGCTAGAAAAGATGGATAAATTTAGCAAGACCCAAGAGGAGATGAAAAAGGACCAAATAGAAATTAAACATACACTGACTGAAATAAAAAATATTATACAGAGTCCTAACAGCAGACTAGAGAAAGGCAAGAATCAAGTAAAAAATTTGAAATATAAAGAAGCAGACAACATTCAACTGGAAAAGCAAGAAGAGAAAAGAATCCAAAAATGTGAACATAATGTAAGGAGACTCTGGGACAGCTTTAAGCGTACCAACACCAGAATTGTGGGGGTGCCAGAAGAAGAGAGAGAGCAAGATACTGAAAACCTATTTCAAGAAATAATGACTGAAAACTTCCCACATCTGGTAAAAGAAATAGACTTACAAGTCCAGGAAGCACACAGAACCCCATATAAAAGGAATCCAAAGAGGACCACACCAAGACACATCATAATTAAAATGCCAAGAGCAAAAGAGAAAGAGAAAATATTGAAAGCAGCAAGAGAAAAACAGTTCATTACCTACAAGGGAGCACCCATACGACTGTCAGCTTATTTCTCAACAGAAACGATGCAGGCCAGACGGGAGTGGCAAGAAATATTCAACGTGATGAATAGCAAGGGCCTACAACCAAGAATAATCTATCCAGCAAAGCTAACATTCAGAATTGAAGGGCAGATAAAGAGCTTCACAGATAAGAAAAAGCTAAAGGAGTTCATCAACTCCAAACCAGAATTATATGAAATGCTGAAAGGTACTCTTTTAGAAGAGGAAGAAGAAAAAGGTAAAAGCCAAAAAATTATGAACAACAAATACATATCTATCAACAAGTGAATCTAAAAATTAAGTGAATTAAAAATTTGATCAACAGAATAAACTGGTGAATATAATAGAATCAGGAGCACAGAAAGGGAGTGGACTGATAATTCTCAGTGGGGAAGGGTGAGGGGTGTACAGGGAGAGACTGGACAAAAATCAAACACCTATGGATGAGATCAATGGGAGGGAGCTAAGGGCAGAGGGAGGGGTGGGAGCTTGGTGGAGGGATGCTATGGAGGGGAAAAAAGAGAAACAAATGTAATAATCTGAATAATAAAGATTTAATTAAAAAAAGAATCATTAAACACTCAACTGAAAAAGCAAGAAGAGAAAAGAATACAAAAATGTGAAGATAATATAAGGAGCTTCTGGGACAGCTTCAAGCGTACCAACATCAGAATTATGGGGGTGCCAGAAGAAGTGAGAGAGCAAGATACTGAAAACCTACTTAAAGAAATAATGACTGAAAACTTCCCACATCTGGTAAAAGAAATAGACTTACAAGTCCAGGAAGCACACAGAACCCCATAAAAAGGAATTCAAAGAGGACTACACCAAGACACATCATAATTAAAATACCAAGAGCAAAAGACAAAGAGAGAATATTAAAAGCAGCAAGAGAAAAACAGTTCATTACCTACAAGGGAGCATCCATACGACTGTCAGTTGATTTCTCAACAAATACGATGCAGACCAGTCGGGAGTGTCAAGAAATTTTCAATGTGATGAATAGCAAGAACCTATAACCAAGAATACTCTATCCAGCAAAGCTATCATTCAGAATTGAAGGGCAGATAAAGAGCTTCACAGATAAGAAAAAGCTAAAGGAGTTCATCAAATCCAAACCAGTATTATATGAAATGCTGAAAGGTACTCTTTTAGAAGAGGAAGAAGAAAAAGGTAAAAGTTAAAAAATTATGAACAACAAATATGCATCTATCAACAAGTGAATCTGAAAATTAAGGGAATTGAAGATTTGATCAACAGAATAAACTGGTGAATATAATAGAATCGGGAGTACAGAAAGGGAGTGGACTGATAATTCTCAGGGGGAAAGGGGGAAGGGGTGTACAGGGAGAGACTGGACAAAAATCATACACCTATGGATGAGGTCAACGGGAGGGAGGTAACGGTAGAGGGAAGGGTGGGAGCCGGGTGGAGGGAAAAAAGAGAAACAAATTTAATAATCTGAATAATAAAGATTTAAAAAAGAAATAAATAAAATGAAAAAAATTAAAAAAATAAAATGCTGATTTCTATTCAAAAAAAGAAAAATTAAATTAAATAAGAGAAACTAGAGGTAAGAGACATGAAAGACTCCATAAAATTTGTAGAGTTGAAAACTACAATATCTGAAATGAAAATACATGGATGAGGTTAATAGCATATTAGATACTACAGAAGCAGTAATGATACATAGACTATCCAAAATGCAATACACTGAGGAAAAACATTTTTAGAAAAATGAACTATACCAATAGACTTTGGGACAATTTAAGGAGCCAACTATATATGTAATTGGATTCCCCAATGGAGATGTGAGAGAAGGGAGAGCAGGAAGAATATTTGAAGAAATCATGGGCAAAAATTTCCAAATATGGTGAAAATAATAAGCCTACATATCCAAGAAGCTCAATGAACCTCAAGGTATTTCATAATCAAATTGCTCAAAACTGACAAGGAGAAAATCTTAAAAGTAGCCAGATGTAAAAAGACATTACATACAGAGGAGTAAAGACAAAGATGCTAATAGACGTCTGCCAATTGTGTAAGCTATGTATGGAGAACCTAGCGATGTTTTTCAAGTGTTGAAAGTAAAAACACTCAACCTAGAGTTTCTTACCTAGTGAAAATACCTTTCAAAAGTAAAGTGAAGCCCTGGCGGGTTTTGCTCAGTGGATAGAGCATCAGCCTGCACATGCCTGGTTGCTGGCTTGATCCCTAGTAGGGGGTGTGCAGGAGGCAGCCAATTATTGATTCTCTCTCATCAGTGATGTTTCTATCTCTCTCTCTTCCTCTCTGAAATCAATAAAAATAAAAGTCAGCTGAGAGTAAAAAAAAAAACAGGTAAAGTGAATTAAAGCTGAAAGAATACAAAAAGCTGAAAGAATTCATTACAAGCAGGCCTGCATTACAAGAGATGTTTAACTCCTTCAAGCAGAAGAAAAATGATATGAAATGGAACCTTGAATTTACACAAATAAATGAAGAATACTAGAAATTGTAAATATGTAAATGTTTTATTCTAATTCCTAATGTCTTTAAAATCTAGATTGTTTAAAGCAAAGACAATAATATTCTAGCAAGGGATTTACAATAGTACAAAGAAAGAGAAGTGAGAAATAAAGTATGCTGTAGTAAGAGACTCATCATACACAAAGTGGTACAACAGTATTTTAATTAAGTAAAAAATGTATATTGTAAACTATAGAGCAACCATTAAAAAATAACAAAGGAATGAGGTGTAAGCAAATAGGAGAAATGAAAATTTAATAATAAAAAACAGTTAATCCAAAAGAAGGCCTGAAAGGAGGCAAAATAGAACACAGATGGAAAAAATAGAAAAACAAATAGCAAGATGATAGATTTAAACCAAATCTTATTGATATCACAGTAGATATTAATCATTTAAATACTCAAATCAAAAGGCAGAGTTTATCACTTTGGATAAAAAAGTCAGAATTACATGGTATCTAGAAGAAATCTATTTTATACATAAAGATACAGAGGTTAAAAGTAAAATAATAACAAGATAATCAAACAGGAAAAAAGCCCTGGCCAGTGTGGCTCATTTGATTGAGCGTTGTCCTATGCACCAAAAGGTTGCTAGTTTGATTCCCAGTCAGGCCACATGCCTGGATTGTGGGCTTGATCCCCAGCAGCGGGTGTGCAGGAGGCAACCAATTAGATTGATCGATGTTTTGTTTTGTTTTCCTCCTTCTTCTTACCTCTCTCTTTAAAATCAATGAAAATATATTTAAAAAATACCACTGGAACACGAATGAAAAGAAATCTAGATTGACTACTGGCATATTAATCAGATTAAGTGGATGTCACAATATCTACTAGGGATAAAGAGGGACATTTCGTAACAATGAAGGGCTCAATTAACTAGGAGGATTAGCAACCATAGAAGTGTATGTGCCTAATAAGAGCTTCAAAATACTTGAAGTAAAAACTAGCAACTGAAAGGAAAAATAGACAAACCACAATTATTTTTGAAGACTTCAACATTCTCCTCTCAGTAATAGATCAACTAGACAGATAATAAGTAAGACTAGAGAAGACTCCAACAAAACAACCAACCAACTCGATATAATTGACATTTATAGAGCAACACACCCAACAAAATGAGAACACACCTCCTTCAAGTGTAAATTAAATATTCACCAAGATAACACACTCTGGGTCATAAAACAAGTCACAACACAGTTTAGATTGAAATAATATAGAGCACGCTCTCAGACCATGATGGAATTAAACTAGGAATCAATTAGAGTCTTAGAAAAAACCCTACTATTCAGAAAATTTTAAATATGCATACCTCTAAATACCCTAGGGGCTGAAGAAGGAAAACTATACAATAATTTCAACTGAATAAAAACGAAAACCCTACTTGACAAAACTTGTGGGATGAGTAAAGACTTGAATAGTTAGCTCTCCAAAAAAGATAAACAAATGACCAATAAGCACATGAAGAGATGCCCAGCATCATTAGTCATCAGGAAAATGCAAATTAAAACCACACGGAGCTACCAGGTCACACCCACTAAGATGACTAATCAAGATTACAGACAATAACAAGTACTCCTGGAATCCTCGCACATTGGTGGGATTGTACAGTGTGACTATTTTGAGAAACAATCTGATAGTTTCTCAAAATGTTATATGTAAAACTACCAAATAGGACCCAGCAATTGCACTCCAGGTATATGCTCAAGAGAGATGAAGGTATATACTCATTAACAACTCTGCACATGAATGTTCGTAACAGCACTCATAGTCGCGAAAAAGTTGAGACAATCTAAGTGTCCATCACCTGCTGGAAGAAAAAGTAAAAGGATGCAATGAATAGTCTTTGACAACAAAAAGAAATGCAGCACAAATAGATGCTACAAGGTGGATGAACCTTAAAAGCAGTATACCAGGGGAAAAGAACTGGTCATAACAGACCATGCATCTTCTAATTTCATTTACATGAACTGTCCAGAACAGGCAGTGACTAGTGCTGCATGTGGTTTTTGAAAGAAGTCCTTTTCTGAAATTTATATGGAAATGCTAAGCACCTATAATTGTCAACATAATTTTGGAAAAAGAAGAAAAGTTCGAAGATTAATATAGTCAATTTACCTTATTTTAAGACTCATTATAAAACTACAATAATTCAGTCTATTATTGAAAACAGGGTAAACATAAAGCAATGAAACAGAACAGAGAATAGAAATATACGCAATCATATGTAGTCAATTGACTTTTGACAAAAATGCTAAAATAGTCTTTTCAAAAAATGGTGCTAGTGCACTAGATATCATTTTGGGGGGAAAGTTCCTTTATCCTTACTTCATAATGTACAAAAAAAATGATCTTGAAATGAATCATAGACTTAGATATAAGAGCTAAAACAATAGCACTTCTAGAGGAAAACATGTGTGACCTTAGGTAATGATTTCTTAGGACACCAAAAGTATGAACCATAAAAGAAAAAAAATTAAATTGGACTATCAAAGTCAAAAACTTGTGCTTTTCAAAATACACTACTGTCACCAGCCACTGTGGCTCAGTGATTGAGCATCAACCTATGAACCAGGAGGTTATGGTTCAATTCCCGGTCAGGGTACATGCCCAGGGTTGTGGGCTTGATCCCCAGAATGGGAGGCAGCCAATCAATGATTCTCTCTCATTATTGATGTTTCTATCTCTCTCTCTCTCTTCAAAATCAATAAAAATATATTTTAAAAACCTTAAAACCAAAAAATCATTATTATAAAAATGAAAAGGCAAACCATGCACTAGGACATACATATATTTATTTCAAATATTTTCTATTTTTTAACAATTAAAATTTCTTTTTTTTAATGTATTTTATTGATTTTTGACAGAGAGGAAGGGAGAGGAATAGAGAGTTAGAAACGTCAATGAGAGACATCAATCAGCCGCCTCCTGCATGCCCCCTACTGGGGATGTGCCCGCAACCAAGATCCATGCCCTTGACCAGAATCGAACCTGGGACCTTTCAGTCCGCAGGCTGACACTCTATCCACTGAGCCAAACTGGTTTCGGCTGAAATAAATATTTTTGATAAATCACTTGCCTCCAAAATATATAAAGAACTCCTACAACTCAATAAGAATAACTCAATTTAAACATTATTAAAACAATCAACAAATGAATCTAAAAATCAAAATAAATTAACAAGGAATCTAATGAACAAAATAAACTAATCAATAAACTAGTACCAGAGGCATGAGAACATGGAAGAATCTCAGAGGGAAGGGGGCAAGGGAGGGCCAGGAAGAGATTAACCAAAGAACTTATAAGCGTACTAGAGGCGTGATGTATGAAATTCATGCACTGGGTGGGTGGGGGGATCCCTCAGCCTGGTCTGTGCCTTCTCGCAGTCTGGAGCCCTCAGAGGATGTCCTATGATGGCTTAGGCCCGCTTCTCCACCACTGTGCTTGCCAGACATGAGCCCAGCTTCTGTCTGAGCAGTGCTTGCTCTGTGGGAGCACACTAACCACCAAGGGGAAAACTCCTGCATTGAGCACCTATCCCCTGGTGGTCAGTGAACATATTAGCAACTGGTTGTTCTGCCATGGGGCTGAAACTGGCTTTCCAACATCCCCCGAGGGGTCCTGGATTGCGAGAGGGTGCAGGCCAGGCCCAGGGACCCCACTAGTGCTTGATCAGGGCCAGGGAGGGATGCGTGAGATTGGTCAGCTGGGGACGGGCCGTGGGAAAGTTCCAGCCAGTGTCCAGCCTGTCTCACTCAGTCCCATCGGCTGGACCCCAGCAGCAAGCTAACCTACCGGTTGGAGCATCTGCCCCCTGCTGGTCAGTGCACATCACAGCAAGCAATTGAGTGGCCTTAGCATATCATTAGTATATTATACTTTGATTGGTTGAAAGACACTTAGCATATTAGGCTTTTATTATATAGGATATGCATTACCTATGGACATGACAATAGGGTGGTAAAGGCCTGGGGTGGGGCAGGAACCGAGTGGAAGGGGATAATAGGGGTGGGGGATGAGGAGGGGAAGGAATGGACATCTGTAATAACCTCAACAATAAATATTTTTTAAAAAGACAAAACAAAAATGGTAAAACATCTAAATAGGCATTTTGAAAAAAGAAGATATATAAATGACTAAAAGACATTTAAAAAGTGATTAAAAAAAAAAAAAGATCAACATTGCCCTGCTTGGTGTGGCTCAGTTAGTTGGCCATCATACTGTGCACTGAAAGGTTGCTGGTTTGAATCCCAGTCAGGGCACATACCAAAGATGCAGGTTTCATCCCCAGCTGGGTTACATGTGGGAGGCAGCTGATCAATGTTTCTCTCTCACATCGATGTCTCTCTTCTCTCTCTCTTCCTCTCCCCAACCCCTGCAAAAAAAAAAACAAACGTATTTTAAAAAATGATCAACATCATCACTTGTTAAGAAAATCAAAATCACCGAAACTGGTTTGGCTCAGTGGATAGAGCGTCGGTCTGCAGACTGAAAGGTCCCAGGTTTGATTCTGGTCAAAGGCATGTACCTTAGTTGTGAGCACATCCCCAGGAGGGGGCGTGCAAGAGGCAGCTGATCAATGTCTCTCTCTCATCGATGTTTCTAACTCTCTATCCTTCTCCCTTCCTCTCTGTAGAAAGTCAATAACATATTTAAAAAATAAAAAGAAAATCAAAATCACAATGAGATCCACTATCTAGGTACTGAATAGTTAAAATTAAGATTGACGTGCATTGGTGAGGATATAGAGGACTGTAATTCTCACACACTGTTGGTAGGAATACAATTTGGAAAACAGTTTGGCACTTTTGTACAAAGTTTGACACACATTTGCTACATGGACACAGCAATTACACTCCTAGTTATTTACTCAAGAAGAATGAGAAAATATGTCCATGCAAATACCTACACTTAAATTCATCATAGTATAAAATCAAAAACTTCTCAAATGTGCATTAATAAGTGAATGAATAAACAATTTATATATATGCATATTTTCATAGATTGGAATATTACTCAGATATAAAAAAGGAGCACATTGTCATCTGATCAACAACATGGGTAAACCTATGTAATGACAGCTTCCATTTAAATGAAATTCTAGAAAAAGTAAAACTATAGTGACAGAAAGTAGATCAATGGTCTCAGAGGCAGAGGTAGGTAGGTGGAAAGGATTGACTGCAAAGAGACTTAAATTCGGTGGTGGTTACACAAGTATAAACACTTGTCAAACCCATCAAGCTGTCCGTTTATCATTGGTAAGTCTTGTTCTAAAGCATATCTCAATAAAGCTGGTAAAAAAACAACAACTGACTCAAAGAAGTAATCTGGCTGATGTGACTCAGAGGTTGAGTGTCAACTTATGAACCAGGAGGTCACGGTTCAATTCCTGGTTAGGGCACATGCCTGGATTGTAGGCCCAATCCCCAGTAGAGGGCATACAGGAGGCAGCCAATCAATGATTCTCTCTCATCATTGATGTTTCTAACTCTCTGCACCCTCTCTGAAATCAACAAAAATATATTAAAAACAAGAAATAGAAACATCTGAGTAGATCATAAACGTAAAGAAATTGCAGTAACTTAAAAACAAACCAGTCCCATCTAGTTCATTTGCTTATTCACTCATTCCTTCACTACAGATCGAGTTCCTACGGTACACCAGGCACTGTTAGACAGGCAGTGTGAACAAGGCAGCAGACAAAACAGGCCAAGTCTTCACTCTCCTGGAGGTTATGGTTAGGGAGGAAGAACGCACACATGAAGACTGATGCCAGTGGTAGGTCCTATAGGGGGAAAAGAAGTGCCGGCTGGGAAGCCAAGGGGATGCTGCTGTGATCAGGAAAAATCTCTGCAATGAGATGACATTTGAAGAAAGACCAGATGGAAGTGGGGGACAGGAGTAGCCCTGGCCTCGGGAACAGAAAATGCTAGGACTCTGAGGAAGGGTATTTGGGAGTTTTCAAGGTATAGTCAGTGAAGCCAGTGTGGTTTCAGCAGGATCAGGGAGGGGAGAGCAGCTAAAATGGAGGCCAGACCTCTCATTACCTCGTTTTCAATGAAATGGGAAGCCAATGACCTAAGCAGAGAAGCAACACAGCCTGACTTTGTTTAAAAGTATCTTGCCGGCAGCCGTCTATAGAATAGACCAGAGGCTGGGAAACTTTTCCAGAAAGGTCTAGATCAGTGGTCGGCAAACTGCGGCTCTCGAGCCACATGTGGCTCTTTGGCCCCTTAAGTGTGGCTCTTCCACAAAATACCACGTGTGGGCGCCCATACAGTGCGATTGAAACTTCGTGGCCCATGTGCAGTTTTCGGCTCTCAAAAGAAATTTCAATTGTTGTACTGTGGATATTCGGCTCTGTTGACTAATGAGTTTCCTGACCACTGTTCTAGATGGTAAATCTTTTAGTTTGTAAACCCTATGGTCTGTAGAGAATACTCAACCCTGCTGTTACTGCATGAAAACAGCCATGGATAATATGTAAACGAAGGAGGATAGCTGTGTTTCAATAAAACTTGACAAAAACAGGCAGTGGGCCAAAATCAGTTTGGCTCAGTGGATAGAGCGTTGGCCTGCAGACTGAAAGGTCCCAGGTTCGATTCTGGTCAAGGGCATGTATCCTGGTTGCGGGAAAATCCCCAGTAGGGGGAGTGCAGGAGGCGACTGATTGATGTCTCTCATCGATGTTTCTGACTCTCTATCCCTCTCCTTTCCTCTCTGTAAAAAATCAATTAAATATAAAAAAAAACAAAACAAAAAACAGGCAGTGGGCTGGATTTAATCTTGTAGTTTGTCAACCCCTGGACCAGATTTTAGGGGACCAAGGGCTAAGGCAGGTAGACTAGTGAGGAGTCCCTGCAATAAAATTGAGCGTGAAGTGATGGTCTCCTGGACCAGGTATAGCAGGGAGGTGAGATGTGGTCAGATGGGGGAAGGTGGGGCCAACAGGATTTGCTAGTGGTATAGACTGAGGGTGCTGCAGAAGGAGGCTCTGTCCTGCCCAAGGAACTATGCCCTGGAAGAGGATCCGGTTGGGTAGGGAAAGAGATTTTAGATAAATATCAAGAATTTGGATTTAGACTTGTTACATTTGGGATATCTCTTCAACGTCTCCTAAATATATCCAGAGGTTGGGTTTACACAAATTTTGGAGTATTCACTTTATATAGATGGTCTTTAAAACCACAGAATGAATAAGGTCTAGGGAGATCTCAGAGGGACGGAAAAATCGAGGTTTGAGGGAAGTTTTACAAGGTCAGTCTCCCATATTTTCAAGAACATATCACCCTAGTCTTATATTCACTGTCCTACCACACAGAAGAGCACACTCCACCCTCAGGTCATGCGGCCAGCACGCCTTGATACCCAGATAAGGAATTTATAGATCAACCTCACTTACGAGTATATACATTAAAAAAAAAAAGTCTTACTATATTAACAAAGCAAATCTAGCAGTTTATAATATGATCAAATTGTGTTTATCTCAGGAATGCAAAGTTGGCTGAATATTATTCTATTAATATAACTTACCTCTCAACAGATTAAAGAAAAGAACCTAAGATCATTTGAATAGTCAAATGTTTGATAACCACTTTTGATTAAAAAGAGGAAAACCTAATCTTAAATGCAGAGCAGGACGGGATGGGGATTTCCTAAAGCTGACAAAGTGTGTCTACCAAACCTGTCATACTTAATGGAGAAGCTTTAGAAGCATTTCTTTAGAAAGAAATCAGGAATGAAACAAGGGCATCTACCAATATCATTTTATCAGATATGATACTGGACGTCCTAACCAGTATAGTAGGATTTTAAGAAAGGACACAAATACTGCCATTATTCACAATGATATTTTGCATAGAAAACACAAGATAAATGATTAGAAATGAGAGAATTTCTAGATACACAGTCAACATGTAAGTCATCAACAGTGTCCTGACACCACCAGTCAACAGTTAAACTATGTGCTTTAGAAGAGAAGCTATTTAACTACCACCCCGCAGCTAGTCAATGGCGGTCTGGGATGGAGCCGGGGGGGGGGAGGGTTCCGGCTTTTAGTCATGGGCCATATGCCCGCCCTAGCATACGTTCAGAACCCGCGGAGTGAGCTGAGCAGCAGTGTCCCGGCGCAGGCAAGGCTCACCGTGGGCAGGACAGAGGCCTGCAGCGAGGCGATGACGATGGGCTTGGTCCTCTTCTCCTCCTGGCTTGCCGGGGGCAGGATCTCCACGAGGTTCATCTCCCCTTTGACTTTCTCCCCCAGGCAAATCTGAGAGGGCGGACCAGAGTCCCGACCCGAGGGCAGAGGAGGGAAACCTTGATGCATCTGTAGGGGTCAGACTCCCCGCTCCTGCCTAGTAGTTTGAGTCCCTCCTGCCCGCCTTGGGGCTGGGGGGCACCCACCGTATTGAGCAACACCTTACAGTCCTGCTTCTCCTCCTTCTGCGGTTTGAAGGTCCAGGTTCGCTTCTCCTGGTTTAACTCGCAGCCTGGAAGGGAGAGGCAGGAAGAGGGGGGCCCTGTCCTCAGGCGGTCCTCACCCGGCGGACGCGCCAGCATCCCGTGCGCACTCACCCCAAAGCACGGCTGTCCCGGTCTTGTCGGGGGTGCTGGTGCGGCTGCGGTTCATGGCGCCGGAGGAGCCGGCGGTGCGCTGCGGCGGGGCCCGGGGAGGAGAGCCCCGCACAGCGCCGCTAGGACCCAGCCACCCGCTGCCCGCCCCGCACGCAGGGCAAGTGCGCGTCGCGAGCCCCCGGCCCCCGCCCCCGGCGCGGCCGGCCTGGCTGTGGCTGTGGCTGCTCGGCGGGCGCGCGTCGCCCTGGGCCCGTCCTCGGAGCGCTCGCTCTGGGCTCCCACGCCGGCCCGATCCCGCCTGGCCGCTGCCTCCGCAGCTGTTATGAGGCCTGCGGAGGGCACGGATGGTGTCTAATCAGCCCTAAAGGGAGGCCCTTCCCCCCGCCCCGTCGGCCATCCTTGGCCCCCAGTCTCAGGAGCACCTGGACGGCGGGGAGAAGGCACGTGCTGCAGGCCGCGCCGGCTCCCCATCGAGCAGGCCGCCCGGGCCCCGGCGTTTTCACGTGTGACTGTTCCCAGGTGAGGTGGGTGCTGCGGTCCGGGACGCGCGGGGTCCCACGGCACTTACGGAGGCTACGCCCGCCGCCCCGCTTGGAGAGGCTTTGCCACCGAGGAACCCTAGCACTCGCGCTTCTTTGTGCTCGCCGCTTTCTTCTTGCCCCCGTCCCCGTCCCCCACCTCCTCAAGTGTGGGTCCCGGGAGAGGAGAGCCCTGTTTCCAGAAGGATGGTGTGTCCTATGGCCCGGGCAGAGAGGGACGCTGCCAGGGCCAGCCATTTAACCGCAGAGCACAGCGTCCGGAACCACCCTCATCCCTCCCTCCCTTCCCGGGACTCCTCGCCCTGATGTAAAAGTCGCTGATTTTCAGCAGAGGCGCCAGCAATTCTAAGGGAAAGGATAATCTTTCCACACGTGCTGGAGGATGTAGCTGGATACCTCTCTCTCTGGAACCCTGGTTGGAGCTTCTGCTGTGCAGGAACCAGCTTTTTTTTTCTTTTTAAAATGTCAATTTTATTGGGAAAAAAAATAACTTGCATACAAAAATGCACTCATTTAAGGTGTATGATTAGATGAATTTTAACAAATGTACACACCTGTGTAGGCCTCACTGGAGTCATCATTTCCATCACGCCCCCAAATTTTCTTGATTCCTTTGCAGTCAGTCTCCTCCCCTTAATGCCTAATTGGTATCAGGCAAAAGTCTGCTTTCTGACACTACAGATTAGCATAGACTATTCTGGAATTTCACAAGTAAATAGAATCATAGGAATTGTTCGCCCTCTTTTGCTGAACAAAACGTGTTTGGGATTTATTTGTCCACATTACTGCTTGTATCAATAGTTTGTTTTAGTTGGTTAGTATTCAATTTGTATATCCAGTCACCTGCTGATCAACTGCCAACTTGGCAAGGGTATTGTTTCCAGTTATTCAAGCAAATGAATAATGGAGGTGTTTTGTAGACATGCTTAACATCTCCCATCAGTTGCTTTTAAGTAAATATTACCCTCAGTAACGTGGGTGGGAGTAATTCAAAAATTGAAAGGCCTCAAGGGCAGCACAGATTCCCCTGAAGTTGTGTGGACTGCAGCTTCAGGTCCCGCGAGATAGCTCCATGCAGCCCTGCCTGGAGACCTGTGCTGTGGATGTCAGACTTGCCTAGCCAGCCCTCATAGTTGGGTAAACCAATTCCTTGTAACACATGCCTGACTGATACACCTGTTGATGGATATTTGGGTAGCCCAGGTTTAGACTATTCTGAATACAAATGCTATGAACATTTGAGAGCAAGTCTTTGCTTGGACATATGTTTTCCTTTTTCTTGGATACGTGCCTAAAAGTGGAATTGCTGGATCAGTGGTAAGCATGTACCAGACTACGTAAAACTATAAAACTATTTTCTTGCACGTTTTGTGTGTTTGTTTTTTTAAACAAACATATTTTTAATTGATTTCAGAGAGAAAGGGAAAGGGAGAGAGATAGAAACATCAATGATCAGAGAGAATCATTGATAGGCTGCCTCCTGCATGGCCCCACCATTGGGGATCATACCTAAAACCCAGGAGCCTTCAGTCCACAGGCTGATTTTCTAACCACTGAGCTAAACCAGCTAGGGCTTTTCCTGTACATTTTGCATTTCTACCAGCAACACATAAGAATTGCTCTAGCCGAAACCGGTTTGGCTCAGTGGATAGAGCGTCGGCCTGCGGACTGAGAGGTCCCAGGTTCGATTCCGGTCAAGGGCATGTACCTTGGTTGTGGGCACATCCCCAGTAGGGGGCGTGCAAGAGGCAGCTGATCTATGTCTCTTTCTCATCGATGTTTCTGGCTCTCTGTCCCTCTCCCTTCCTTTCTGTAAAAAATCAATAAAAATATATTAAAAAAAAAGAATTGCTCTACATCTCTGCCAACACTTGGAATTGTCAGTCTTTCTAATTGTAGCCATTGTAGTGGATGTGCATAGTGATATTTCTACTGGTTTTTATTTGTATTTATTTGATGATGAGTGATGTTGAGCATCTTTTCAAGTGTTTATCATTTGTGTATCTTCTTTTGTAAAATATCTGTTCAAATATTTTGTCCATTTTTACATTGGGTTATTCTTATTGAGTTGTAGAGGTTCTTTTATATATCTTGGATACCTGTTTTCTGTTATATATATATATATATATATATATATATAAATATAATCATAGATTTTTCACTCCTGTCTATAGCTTATCTTTTCATTTAAAAAAATGATACCTTTAAAAGAGCAAAATTTAAAAAATTAGATGAAGCCCAATAATTATTTTTTCTTTTATGGCTTGTGCTTTATTTTATTTTATTGATTTTTTACAGAGAGGAAGGAAGAGGGATAGAGAGCTCAAAACATTGATGAGAGAGAAACATCGATCAGTTGCCTCCTGCACACTTCCTACTGGGGATGTGCCCGCAACCAAGGTACATGCCCTTGACCAGAATCGAACCTGGGACCCTTTAGTTCGCAGGCTGATACTCTGTCCACTGAGTCAAACCAGTCAGGGCTGGCTTGTGCTTTTGATGTTTAAAGAAATCTTTGCTTAACCTAAGGTTGTGAAAGTTTTCTCCTAAGTTTTCTTTTAGAGGCCTTGTAGTTTTGGCTTTCACTTTTACATCAGTAACCCATTTGGAGTTAATTTTTGTGATATTGTTAGGCAGGGTCAAGGTTATTCCCCCAACCTTCAAGTGGACATCCAGTTCTTCTAGCATCATTTTTGGAAAAAGACTATCTCCTCTCTACTGAATTACCTTGGCACTTTTGTAAAAAATCAACCATATTTATCAGTCTGTTCCTGGACTTTATACTGTTCCATTGATCTGTCTAACCTCATGTCAATACCACACTATCCTGATTACCGGAGCATTATAGTAAAACTTGAAATCAGGTAGCTGAGTTCTCTGATTCTTCTTTTAAAAAAATATTTTGGCTAAAAACAATGTTTTGGCTATTCCAGATTCTTTGCATCTTAATATAAATTTCAGAATTAGCTTCTCCATTTCTATATTTTAAAAAAGGTCTTTTGGAATTTGTATTAGATTTTGTTGAATGCATAGTTCAATTTTGGGAAAATTGACAGCACAATTTTTTAGTCATTTCAACCCATGAACATGTTTTAATTTCTCCATTTATTTAGATCTTTAAAAATTTTCCTCAGCAAGAAACCAGAACCCCTAAACTGCTGCCTCACACAACAATTTCAAAACTACAACTAAAAGACAGAGCAGACATCATCCAGAACCACAGGAAAGCTGGCTGAGTGGAAATTATACAACTAGAAGGAAAGAGAGGGGCTCACGGAGACTCAGGGGAGCTGCAAAAAGCTGAGGTATGGAGACGTGCGCGTGGAGAGGATGGGTGGCAGAGTGCCTGGCTGGTTTCCTATAGCGAGAGGGAGACTGAAACTCCTGACTGCACTGAACCCCAGTTCTGGGCGAGACTCATATGAGGGGAACCTGGACTGTTGTGAAAAGGGGGAGTGGACTGAAACTTAGGGGAGCTGTGAAAAGGCAGAGGTCTGGAAGTGCACGAGGGTGCACACAGAGGGCTGACTGCTGATTGTGCTGCTGGCTTTCTCTAGTGGGAGAGAGACAGAACCTCCCAACTGCACTGAAATCCACCTCCGACTGTACTGAACCCCAGTTTTGGGTGAGATCCTGGGGACCCAGACCCATAGAGTCCTCGGAGTACACAGAAACTAAGGGAAGCTGGAAAGACAGAGGTCTGGAGGCATGCGCGAAAGGCAGAGATCTGAAGGCACGCACGTGTGTGCACAGAGAGGGCTGCAGAGATCACCGAGGGACACTGAGATCCAGGGCCACATAGGGCAGGGCTGACGGAAAGCCAAGGCTGTCTCCGCTCAGCCCTGAGGCTCTGCCTCATCCAAGCTGAACAGAGAGGCTTTTGCAATTTTGCAAGTCTTATATCATAAGGCTGACTCCAGCACAGAAATTCTCCCAGCGTAGACACAGCTGATTCTCACAACCAGTTGCTTTGGAGATCAATTCCCCCCAGTGATACCAAAAATAATCAAGACTTAACTACAACACGGCTGTACACACAGTCCACAAAGGGGTGCACCAAGAGAGTCCACCTGAAGTAACTGGGAAGGCAGAGCTACTGGGCCATATAGGACACCTACCACACAAAACTACTCTACCAACTCAGAAAAGCAGCGAAAATGTGGAGACAATGAACAGATCACAAACAAAAGAAATGGAGGAAAACACATAAGTAGATATAGAGTTCAAAACCATGGTTATAAGGTTTTGCAAGAATTTCCTAGAAAAGATGGATAAATTTAGTGAGACCCAAGAGGAAATGAAAAAGGACCAACTAGAAATTAAACATACGCTGATTGAAATAAAAAATACTATACAGAGACCTAACAGCAGACTAGAGGAACGCAAGAATCAAGTCAAAGATTTGAAATACAAAGAAGCAGAAAACACTCAACTGGAAAAGCAAAAAGTAAAAAGAATCCAAAAATGTGAAGATAGTGTAAGGAGCCTCTGGGACAACTTCAAGTGTACCTACATCAGAATTATGGGGGTAAAAACCAGAAGAAGAGAGAGAGCAAGATACTGAAGACCTATTTGAAGAAATAATGAATGAAAATTTCCCCCACCTGGTGAAAGAAATAGAATTACAAGTCCAGGAAGTGCACACACAGAATCCCAAACAAAAGGAATCCAAAAAGGACCACACCAAGACACATCATAATTAAAATACCAAGAGCAAAAGAAAAAGAATATTAAAAGCAGCAAGAGAAAATTAGTTAATTACCTATAAGGGAATACCCATATGATTGTCAGCTGATTTCTCAACAGAAACTATGCAGGCCAGAAAGGAGTGGCAAGAAATATTCAAAGTGATGAATAGGAAGAACCTACAACCAAGATTACCCAGCAAAGCTATCATTCAGAATTGAAGGGCAGATAAAGAGTTTCACAGTTAAGAAAAAGCTAAAGGAGTTCATCAACACCAAACCAGTATTATATGAAATGCTGAAAGGTACTCTTTAAGAAGAGGAGGAGGAAGAAAAAGGTAAAGATAAAAATTATGAAGAACAAATACGTATCTATCAACAAGAGAAACTAAAAATCAAGTGAATAAAAAATCTGATGAACAGAATAAACTGGTGAATATAATAGAATCAGGGGCATAGAAAAGGAGTGGACTGACAATTCTCAGGGGGAAGGGGATGAGGGAGATGCAGGGAGAGACTGAATAAAAATCATACACCTATGGAGAGCACAATGGGGAGGGAGGTAAGGGCAGAGGGAGCAGTAGGATCCAGGTGGAGGGGAACTATGGGGCGGGGGAAAGAGGAACAAATGTAATAATCTGAACAACAAAGATTTATTAAATTTTTTTCCCTCAGCAATGTTTTATACATTTTAGTGTACAGGACTGGCACATGTTTTATTGAATTTATTGCTATGTTTTTCATGCTTTTGGATGCTATAGCAACTAGTATACATTTTAAAATTTAATCTCGAATAGTTTATTTTTAGTATCTAGAAATACAGTTTTTATATATTAACCTTGTATTCTGTGACTTTGCTAAAATTCACTTATTAGTACTAGTAGTTTTTTTTTGTACCCCAAATAATGATATCTTGGAATAAAGACAATTCTAATATATATATTAGAATATATATATATATATATATATATATATATATATATATATATTTCCTATATAATAAATAAAAGGCTAATATGCAAATAGACCAAAAGGTGGAACAACCAAACGACCAGTTGCTATGACATGCGCTAACCACCAGGGAGGTGTGCAGAACATGGCAGGTGTCGGCAGCAGGCAGCAGAGCACAGACTATGGTGAGCGTTGGCTGCAGTGGAATGGTGGAGCAGGTGAGCAGGAGCACCAGATCAAGGTGGGGCACTGGTTGCTGTCATCAGGGCGAGCCTCTGGTGGTTACTGAAAATTCTTTGCTCCCATGTGCCATGGTCCCGCCTGATACCTGCTGTTGATGCCAGTTCTGCTTGCACCCGCTGCTGGCGCCCAGCACTTGGCCCCAATTGCTCTGTGCTGTCAGTGCGTGGGAGCAGTGGTGGTGGAAGTGGAGCTGCAGGCAGACAGGGGAGTGGGGGCCACAGCAGAATGGGCCAGGCAGGGATGTGGAGGGTGGGCCAACACCCACTTTTGTGCCCATGATAGCCTCGCGGCCCACAGTTACTTTCAAGGTTCACAAATTTTGTGCACCAGACCTCTAGTATATGTAGGCCTGGTGCACAAAACTTGTGCAAGGGGCTCAGCCCTTGCAGCCCCGGCTTTGTCCAGAAGGTTAGTCGGAAGGTCATCCAGAAGGACATCTGGAAGGTCTTTTGGCTGTTTGGTCTAATTAGCATACTACCCTTTTATTAGTACAGATACTAGAGGCCTAATGCATAAAAATTCATGTAAGAGTAGGCCTTCCTTCCCCTGGCTGCCAGCACCGGGTTTCCTCCAGCAGGCATCTGGACCCAGGCTTCCCTCCTTTAGCTGTGGGCAGCACCCAGGCTGGCTTTCCTCGGGCTGCCCGCAGGCACCCGGGATCTGAGCTAGCTTCCCTCTGGCCCAGGCTTTGTCAGGAAGGATGTCCAGAATGATGTCTGGTCTAATTAGCACATTAATCTTTTATTTACACACACACACACACACACACACACACACACACACACACAATAGACACACATACATATCTTCCTCTCTCTGAAATCTTGATAGAGAGAAACATCAATGATGAGAGAATCATTGATCAGCTGCCTCCTGTATGTCCCCTATTGGGGATGGAGCCCACAACCTGGGCATGTGCCCTGATCAGGAATTGAACTGTGACCTCCTGGTTCCTGGGTTGAACCTCAACCACTGAGCCACACTGGATGGGCAGTAAAGAGTTTTACTTCTTCCTTTTTTAATCTGTGTGTGTGCCTTTTATTTAATTTTTGTGCTTTTTTGTTCTGGTGAGGACCTCAGGTACAGTATTGAAGAGCATTGTTAAGAGTTGGCATCCTTTCCTTTTCTTATTCTTGATCTAAGGGGAAACATTCAGTTTTTTTCACCTTCAGTATGCTGTTATTTTTTTTTTCTAGATGTCTTAAAAGGTTAAGAATGTTTCTGTTCCTAGTTTGCTGATAATTTTTTGGAAAATAAATGGTTATTAAATTTTGTCATGTGCTTTTTATCTAGTAAGATCAGCTTTCTCCTTTATTTTGTTTATATGGTGAACTGCATTTATTGATTTTTTTAAATGCTAAACCAAACTTGAATTCCTAGGATCAGTCTCACTTTGTCATGATATCCTTGTTATATATTTCTGAATATGATTTGCCTGTATTTCCTTAAGAAATTTTGCATTTATGTTTATGAGGGATATTAGTCTAGCTTTTTTTCCCTTTTAATGTCTTTGTCTATCAGGGTTTTGTTATCAGGGAAATGTATGTTTCATAAAATATTTGGGAAGTGTTTCCTCCTCTGTTATTTTCTGATTCTTGGGCAGTTTCAGATGCTCTGACTGCAAGAGCAAGGACGTGTCCTTGGGGCAGAGCACTGTGCCCTCATCTTCTTACTGTCCCATGGCTTTGCTCTGCCTTGACTGAGTTGCTGCTCTCTCCTGGAAGCTGGGAATCATACTTGAATCCTCGTCCCTTTATTCTCCACACCCAATTGGTCATAAAGTCCTGTTGACACCCTTTCTCCCCCAATATTTCTCAACTCCCCACAGCCCTTGTCTTGGTTCAAATACTTATTACCCACTAGCTGATGGGTTAGACAAAGATTGGTCGCTAGCCTGTGGCTCAGTGGTTGAGCATCGACCTATGAACCAGGAGGTCAGAGTTCAATCCTCAGACATCCCAGGTTGTGGGGCGGGCTCCATCCCCAGTGTGGGATGTGCAGCAGGCAGCCGATCAATGATTCTGTCTCATCATTGATGTTTCTCTCTCTCTCCCTTCCTCTCTGAAATCAATAAAAATATTTATGAAAAGAAAAGAAGATTGGTTACGAGGCTGCTTTGCAAAGTGGCCCTTAGTGGAAATTTCTGGCTTTTAGGTTGAAATCGCAAGCTCTTGTGCCCCATCCCTGTCAGACGAGTGTAGATCTGCTCGCGGCCTCCTGCCGTGCTAATTCTGCGTCTCCTCCAAAGGTACCACGTGCCAGGCCCCTGATTTTGCCCTTCCCGGCCTTCTGCCCGCTGGCTCCTTCTGGCGGCACTCCGCTTGCGGGCTCCTCTTCGGTACTCGCAGAGCAGGATGAGCGCGCAGTGACCATCCCTGTCAGCCTGTCTGTCCCTCCGCTGAATTCTTCCCGGCCAGGGGCAAGCCGGTGAACAGTGCCTCCGTGAGCACCACCGCGGATACTGGCTGAGGCCACGGTGCGTGTGAAGCCGAACCTCTACCGCACTCGGC
The DNA here is from genome assembly GCA_011751065.1 of Lasiurus cinereus. Taxonomy (NCBI): domain Eukaryota; kingdom Metazoa; phylum Chordata; class Mammalia; order Chiroptera; family Vespertilionidae; genus Lasiurus; species Lasiurus cinereus. Next base: position 6,136,519 of record JAAGEH010000101.1, read on the forward strand.
TTCACACGCACCGTGGCCGCACCTCTAGGCACACGGTTCGGTGCGGGTCCGAGCCCGCAGGAGCCCAGGTCGGGTTTTCCCAAGAACGCAACCGTCCAGCAGTCAACCTCGCCCCCACCCCACGCCCTAAGCAGCCGCAAGGCGGGGCGGTCGGCGCAGCGAGAAGTCACAACTGCGCCGGCGCAAGGCGACGGAGGCCAGGCGAGCGGCGGCCCGAGAAAGACGCAGGTCGGAAGCGCACCTGTGAGCGCAGTGCCAGGGGGAACGCTAGGACGTTGCATGCAACCACTTCCGGGCGCGGTGGTTTGAAGGGAAGAAGTGCGGTTTTCCCTCAGTCCTTCGCAGGGTCGGGGGTCCGATGTCCGTGGTTTCTGCTCTTTCCTTTTGGTGGAGGGCTGTGGCCACGGTGTGAGTTCAACGCGCCCAAACCAGGCGGCTGGGGCCCCCGGCAAGGGCTTCACCCAAATCAGATCCAACCACTCTACCTTCCAGCTACCACCGGCTGGCACTGCCAACGTCCCAGGCACACTTCCTTTCCATTCATCCTCATCCCTTTCGCTCGTAATGAGCACGTTTTGGTTGCAGAGGCTGGAGAGGGAGTGGGGAAAGGGCTACCTCAAATAGGGCAGGTCGGCGAGGGAGACTTCAGAGAGGGAGGGGGGCTCTGTCTTGCAAAGGGCAGGTGGGCAAAGGGCATGCAACTCTAGCCTGAGAAGCGAGGGTTCTGCAGATGGAGGGGGCAGGATGTGGAGGCAGAGGCGGCAACGGCAGCGGTCGGGTTGGATGGAAGAGTTCCACTGCAGCACTTAGTGGTTTGGTTGGTAGTTTATAACTCGATTTGCTTTGTGATGAGAACCCCAGACTGCAAGCTGTTGAAGGATGGGGAACTGGTTTTCTGAGAAATAGAAATGACAATGGCCTGCTGTATTCTTAATTAAGAGAGGATGCTTTACCTTCATTGCACAGTATAACTAGTCTTTTAAGAGCGGAGGGGAGATGGCTTGGGTTTTCTCACTTCCAGACTACTGCTTCCTTACATTTGCCCACTCCTTTAAACTATCGGACCATACCGTGGCCCCTCTGAGCTTGACGTAAAGCCACTTCCATTGTCCAGTTAATCAATTCTTATCCTGAGCTTGGTTGTTCACCAGACCTTGAATCCAGACAGACATGCATGGATTTGCTTAATTTGTTTCTCATTGGCCGACAGAGATTGCCCCTCTTTTATTCATTTGTGAACTAATAATGGGATAGTTCGGACCACATAGATGATCCTGTATGCTTGTCACAGTTTCTGTCTTCATAGTTATCAAGCAGAATTTAAAATATAATTGTGGATGATGTTTGTAAAGTACTGTTCACTGTGTTTTGCAGTCAGTTTGTACTGGTGAGGGACCTTAGGCAGAATGATGGCAATTAATTTGCCTTGCAAATGTGTTGTTTGCTTTTCTGGTGTTGCCTAAAAGGTAGTTGGCCTATAGTGGATGCTAAGTATTTGATGAATGGACAGATAGCCTATCCTGAAAATCATGTTTTTCTGAGGAAGTGTGTGTGGGGGTGGGAGAAGTATCCCAAGCTTGATTCTGTACTCCACTCTGATCATCAGATGCCCCACCGACAGCTGATTTGTTTAGTTGACACACTACTCCTGAAATATACTAAGTGGCTGACCAATGGATTCCAGGGTCCCTAAGAAACCCAAGCCAGGTGTAATGGACCCAGGGTCCGGCTAGAGGTCCTAATTTGCAGTTGTATTAATTATGGCTGGTGACTACACGTTCATCCCTTTAAAGTTTTTAAAGAACCAGGATTGTTAAATAGTTATAACTATTTACATTTTCCAAGGCTCTGTTTAAGACCTATGGCTTTTGCAGACTTCTTTTGTTGATTTGGCACTTGGGCAAGTGTTCTCTAGATTCCACTTATATTACCCAATGACCAGAAATACTTTGGAAGTAGTCTGTTCCTACACTTGGTTGAAATTTCATAAGAACATTTTTTTCCCCACTTGGGATAAAAAAATTACTAAGAATAACTTCATGTTTGCAAAACGTAAATATTATTTCTTAATAGGCTGTCACTTGTCATTGGAAAGTTGACACTTGGTTTAAAGTCCTTACTCTTTAAAATAGAAAAATCTAAAATCTGATCCTGGGTCAAATCCCTTGTCTGATTTATACTTTAGTGGGAATAGAGAACTTTTATTTTGGCAGAGCCAACAAAACAAATACATACGTACACATACATGCTATAGTAATCTTCAGTAAAGACTTTAGGTGTTTTGTCAAAGGTCTAATTTGTTAGGGAATACAGTCTAAAGCACTTGACTTAACCATAGAATCCAGAACAGCTTAAAAACGAACTACTGGTTTTTAAACATTTTCTGTTAGCTATTCTTTTTTTTTTGGGGGGGGGGGGGAATAGTTAATCCACACGTGCGGATATTTTTCCATTGATTTTTTTTTTTTTTTGGGTGGAAGGGAGGAGGAGAGTCAGAGAGAGAAACATTGATGGGAGATATGCTAGTTGCCTCCCATACAAGCCTTGGCCAGGTCCGGGGATTGAGCCTGCAACCGAGGTATGTGCCCTTGACTGGAATCGAACCCATGTCCCTTTAGTCTGCAGGCCAACGCTCTATCCACTGAGCCAAACTGGCTGGGGCCCAACTCATGTTTTAATTGAATAAAACCTCCACATGATTTCTTGCAGGAATTAAAGTTTAAAGAGGTTGCTGGTTTGATTCCAAGTCAGGGCACATGCCTGGATTTCAGGCTGGATCCCTAGTACAGGGTGTGCAGGAGGCAACTAATCAATATTTCTCTTTCATTGCTATTTCTTTCTCCCTCTCCCTCTAAAAAAATCAAAACATATATTTTAAAAAAGATAACTGGCTTTCACATTAGGTTGAAAGAGGAAACTGCTGACCAGAAAAAAAGGCTAGGTTTTGGGTTGCCCCATTATAATTGTCAATTAAATAAGGAACAGCTTCACTGTTTAAAACATTTGATGTGGTTGAGGGAGATTTTACCTATGGCATTTTATCGTGACTGGACTGCATTCATCTGATGAGTTTTCTGAAATAGTTATTGTGGAAGGGAAGGGAAGAGTCTGTGGTTTTGGTATTAACCAGCATCTCAGGATAGTTGGGGTGGGTGGTCTTCAGGTAACTGTTAAAATTACTTTGTCTTATTCACTACAGAATTAGAATCTAGGTTACTGAAGCAATGTGATGGGAATGTTTTACATATGAATGGAGCCTGGCCATTTTATATTTCTACTAGAGGCCTGGTGCACAAATCCATGCATAGGTGGGGTCTCTTGGTCTAGCCGGTGATCAGGGCCCTCTTGCAGAGTCCCAAAGGGGGCCAGCTGGCAAGAGGGAGGGACCATGGGAGGTTGGCTACGGGAGCCCACTGACCACCAGGGGGCAGCTCTTGCATCAAGCATCTGCCCCCTGGTGGTCAGTGCACATCATAGCAGCCCGTTGACCAGTCATCACAATTGTGTAGACTTTTATACATAGAGGCCCAGTGCATGAAATTCATGCACAGGGGGCATAAGGGTGTCCCTTAGCCCAGCCTGCACCCTCTCCAAAATGGGACCCCCTCAAGGGACATCCCTCTCACAATCCAGGACTGCTAGCTCCCAACTGCTCACTTGCCTGCCTTCCTGATTGCCCCTAACAGATTCTGCCCGACAACCTGATCACCCCCTAACCACTCCTTTGGCAGCCCATTTGCCCCTAACTGCCCTCCCCTGCAGGCTTGATTGCCATCAACTGGTCATCTTGTGTCCACATGGGGGCAGGATCTTTGACCACATGGCCCCAGCCATCTTGTGAGTTGGAGTGATGATCAATCTGCATAATACTCATATTAGAATGGATAGAGGCCTGGTGCATGAGTGGGGGCCAGCTGATTTGCCCTGAAGGGTGTCCTGGATCAGGGAGGGGGTTTCCTTGGGACATGGGGCAGCCTCAGTGAGGAGCCTGTGGTGGTTTGCAGGCTAGCCACACCCTCCCAGCGACCCAAGCGGAAGCCCTGGTATCTGGGATTTATTTATCTTCAATTGAACCTTTGTAGCCTGGAAAAGAGCCAAGCCTCCTGTTCGCTCCTTGGCTGCAGCCATTTCTGTTGGGATTTATTTATCTTCTATAATTGAAACTTTGTAGCCTTAAGCGGAGGCCAAGGCAGGCCAGGTCCGTGGAAAGCTTGGCTTCCTCCATCACCAGGGGCAACCCTAGCCTCCTGCTCTCTCCAGTTCCATGCTGCTGCCTTTTGTTGGAATTTATCTTCTATAATAAAACTTTGTAGCACTGAATGGAGGCCTAGGCCCACCAGGGTGTGCAGAAAACTTGGCTTCCTTCATTGCTGGGGAAACCCAATCCTCCCTCCTGCCCTCTCCATGGGCACAGCCATATTGGTTAGGGTTAATTTGCATACTTTCTCCTGATTGGCGGATGGGTGTGGCTTGTGAGGCAGAGGTGCAGTCAATTTGCATATCACTCTTTTATTAGATAGGATTATACCAGGTTTAGGGACAAACTTGACTATAATGATCACTTCAATTTGCCTTCTAGCCATTAGGATGCTTTTTTTTGGCCTTTGAAATAACTTAGCACCAAGAAGTTACCCATCAGACAAAGGCACATCTGGATAAGGTAGACATGAGCAGCACTCTTGAGTCTGATTTCTTGGATGTAAATCTATTATCAAGCACAACTACCTGTACTTTAATACTTTCCAATATTCCAGCAATTGTGTCCCCTCAGACCGAGGTATTACATAGTATGGGGATGAGAAGTGGTCCCTGTTCACTACAGTGGCCTTCATTTGATAATTCTGGCCAATGAGGTCTGCCAAGTATTTTAGGAGCTAACACTTATCCTTGAACTTGTCAGGTCTAATCCATATTAGAGATGTCACAACAGTAACAAACTGGACTTTCTGAAATTATTATTTCTCTACTGGTTGCCATGCTGTCATCTGGAAACTAGTAAAGAGATAGAGTGGCTTCACTTTTATAGTTGTGGACAGCATGTATGTGTTAATATGCACTTTTCCCTCACACATATATATAACCTCAATCTCGTCAACACTGGTACACCAGACTGGAAACATGTTTTAATCACACTTTTTGTTTTTAACCTTGAGTTAAACTGTGTTCAAAAGTTATGAAAAGATGTACATACTTTCCTGCAGATTGAATGGTATGTATGTGTGTGTATCAACCAAACCAATCATATTTTTGGAAGAAATTGAGCCAGACTTAGTGCAATGAGGAAGTAATTTCCCAAGGTTGAGGGGCCCTGGCTTTTAAGAATGCAAGTTTCAAATCTCTTCATGTGTTGAGAGTGAGACGTTCCTGTAGAAATACTAGACTTGATCGCTGAAACCGGGTCAGTAGAAACCATTGAAGTTTATTGGCGGTCACAATGCTTACACTGTATGCAGCAAACACCCTTACAAGTCTATCCGCAACCTGATCACGCAAGAAAGGATTCACCAAACAGTCGCCAGAGGAGAAGGAAGAAAAAATTAATAGATTTGTTTCTGGGGGTAGAGGAGAGAAATAAAAGTAACACCTAATTGATGAGTGTCCCATGGGCAAGAGCTGAACTAGAGATGTGTACAACTAGCAGCAACAATTGTGGAAAAAGTACAAGGCAAATAGCTTTCTCCATTCATTTTCCTCTGTAGGTTAAATTCTTTTTAAATATTCAAAACATTTATTATGGTTTTTATTTTATAAAAATGTATATTTTTAAGGGTATGGGAGAATGTTAAATACTTCATGCTAGGCAGACCTTGTTATTAAGAACCCCTCCACTTAGTTACTCCCTCCAGCTCATACATTCACGAGTGCAGGGAACACATATAAATACCCACACACACACACACCCACACACACTGCCTCAAGGGCGGGGGAAGACTGGAAGTTGTTGGCCATACGCAGTTGGGTATCTGGTGGACTCCTCCAAATCGTTCCACAGGAGAGCAACTGGCTCAATCTCTCTCTCTGGTCTTCACATGTACAGAGACCAGGAACCCTAATCACAGACTTACATCTGACTTTTATAAGCAAGAGGCATCTGTCTGAGGATGAGGGTAAGCAAAGTGGGAAACAGGATGAAGCTCAGAACACCAAACACTTTTAGCTGGAGTGGTAGCACTGTGGGAGACCGGGGACCTAGGGCAGCATCTGTGGTTGCAGGGGAGGGGTGGTGCTCCACATGGCTTAGAGTTCCTAATAACAAGGGTGATAAAGTCACAGGAAGTGATAATTGGGGGAGGGGAACAAGGAAAGGGCAATAAGAAAAAATATACATTTGGAATTTTTACCTTTTTTGCCTCTCTACACTGTCACTAAATATATCTCTGCATGTCCACACATCCTCTTCAGTAAAGCTTCAGGCCACCAGAATACACATTTTTCCTCACTCGCATACACAACCCCTCACATCAGCATTGGTGCACTAGACTCTGTAAAAATTTTTCAGTCACACTTTTTTTTAAACTTGAGTCAATATAAACCTTGTTCAAAATGTTATGAAAAAATGTACATGTTTTTACAAGGCAGGTTGTGGCAGGACACTGGGGGTTCTTCGCCTTTGGGTGGCCCCAGGAGGGGGCTGGAGTCTCACATATTTGTGTCTAGCTCCTCCCACCACCCTTCCCACCCCATTCCCCAAGAACCAGCAGCGCCCTGCCCCTTAGTGAGTGCACTCACACCCCTATTCCCTGGGGAAACAGTGAGTTGACCTTTGCCATTTTTCCCACACCCTTGGAGAAAGGAGCAGGGATCAGCCAGGCCCTCTCCCTTGTAATTGTTTGCCCCTTGGGGCCAGACCAAAAGGACGCTGCTCTGTGTAGGTAGAGTCCAAGGAGGTGTCAGCTCATCATATCATTGCTGTTCACACCGTAAGTGGAATTCTTCATCGAGTCATTCACTTCCCGACGGAATGCTGACAGGTTCTGGGTGAACCTAAGACAGGATGCACGTAGATTGGAGGAGTAAGGTGAAAGGGAAAGGTCTTTGCCTAAAGGTTTCTAGCAGACAAGTGGCTACTGAGAGGCAGAGCTATGAGCTGATGGGTTGTGTTCCTAAGGTCAGTAAATATCAGACTTAAGACTCAGGGAAAGGTGGGCTAGTTTGTGCTCCTTCTATTGGCAACTTCAGGACAGGCCTCGAGATCTGCTCATTACATGGGACTGAGGGCCACTTTGGGTTCACGGCAGCACAAAGGAACCTCACGGACAGAGGTAGGAAGCAAACTTCACAAATAGCTGAAGCTATTTCATTTCTTAACATCCAAGAGACCTATGGCATCGAGCTATGCTGTCCAATATGATAGGTACTAGCCACATGTCCCGCTGAACACCTGAATTATGCCCAGTACAACTGAAGAACTGATTCAAATGAAATGAAATGAAAATGCTGTATTTTAAGTTAGTTAAAGTAAAATAAACTTTAAAGTTTAATTTAGAAAAATCTCAATTCAGTTATTGGGAGAATTTCTACATGCATTTGGAGCAACTACAGTATGGAGAATCTATTTCATAATCTGTAAATTTTATGAAATCTAAATCTAAATCATATTTCTGATAAAATACATAGGTTCTTGAACTTAGTGCAATAAAAAGAATGTTAAAATTCTATTTTAAAATACTGATTACACCTTGACAACATTTTTGATACAATGGGTTAACTAAAATATATTAAAATAAATTTTGTGTTTTATTTTTTTTAATGTGGCTACTAGAAAATTTAAAACTACTTATGTGGATCAAGCCAGTGTAGCTCAGTTGGCTGAGTGTTGACCCATGCATTGAGAGGTCACTGGTTCAATTCCTGATTAGGGCACATGCCCTGATTGTCAGCTCTTCTGTGGGCTCAATGCCAATAGGGGTATTGCAGGAAGCAGCCGATCCATACTTCTGATTGATGTTTCTCTCCCTGTCCCTTCCTCTCTCTCTAAAAATCAATACACACATACAAAACAAACGAACAAAACCCCCAAAATACACATGTGCCTTACTTTTCTATTGCACAATATTGCTTAAACGGCCTCTAAAAGACAAGGGATTTGAAACACAAGTTGTCTAGGATTTCTTGGCAGGGCCCTCCACACTCAACTCACCTGTCTCTGTTTTTCGTTAGAAGATTTCGCTCTATGCCTTCCATCAGGTTTTCGAAACACAGATGCATAGCCTGCTGCTTCTCTGGGGGCTGGCTGTTCACAATGCTGCTCCTCAGGTCAGAAAAATACTGGGGGCAGGAGTGGGACAGGGCAGGGTGAGGAGAGAGATGGAAGAGCAGATCAGCCTTCCATCATCGGCAGGGTTGAAGGATGGAATGATGGAATATCTACTAAAACTGGGTATCTTTTTGTTTTTAATTTCAAGCACACACTTGCGGGATAATATATCTTTACCTCCCTTAAATACCTGTTCCTTAATGGGACTCTCGGCTTATGCTTGTTCATGGAAGAGCTGGCACTCTGATCTCTAAGTATGTTCTCCCCTTGTAACACTTGCTCATCCTTTACTTTTGTCTGACCTGTCCTATGTGCTGACTTTGACCAGGTAGGTGATTATGTGTTGTTCAAAGCATGAGTTTCTCATTGTGGCATGTTTCTGTGCTGCTCATAGTGTCCTGAAAAATGTGCAAGGGCGCTGGGTGTCAGTGGCTTGCTTACCTTTTCATTAAGCAGTATCAAGCCAAGTAGGGGTCGGGACATAGACCACTGGTTCCTGCAGTCTTCAAAGATGATGATGTTCAGCACCGTTGACAACATCTGAAAATGGAGAAACTGAGGCAGTGACCTACTGGTCGCTACCCAAACTAATTAGAATCCAAACAGAGGAGTTTATTAGGGTGGAAACCTTTTCTGTAGAAGTTTGCCAATCACTGGTTTAGGGTAAACCAGAAAAATATTTTATACAGATTCATTTTAATCTTCTATTACAAGGTAAGTTTTTCTTCTAAGACATTTCCTTTCCTGTTCTTTAAAGTGGTTTGCTAATTCATTTTAAGATGAACCTTCCCAGTTCACCCTGACTTGTGGAAAATGGGATCAGTCAAGAAAATGATTATGGTGCAAAATGACTTTGCACTATAGCTCCTTGCACTTATCTCAACGGAGAGAACTTTGTAACATTTTCGGGGATGTGATGAAATGTGCATTATTTTACTGCTTCCTTAGAGAACAATGTAGACCAAGAGGAGATATGGGAGAACAAGCTTTACAGGTACAAGCTGCTAACTCATGCTCCATGCACAGCCAAGGGGGCAAGGCAGTGTCATGGGACAGGCCCAAAGCACTGGGTTGTTGTGACACTAGAACTTCTATATCCAATGATTACTTTGCACACTCAGAATCTATTGCAATTCTGAGGCATAACTTCACCCGGCAGCAGCAGTATGGTGAGCTATCAGACTCACTGTCTTGAAGAGAGGTTCTCCCGCTGTGGGACACCCCGCGCTGCCCGAGAGTCCTCATGTCCTTACCTGCTGGATCATCTCTGGATGCTGCTGCATGATGTGCAGAAAGCGGTCACTCTCCTGGTTCAGGGGTGCTGTCCTCTTCTTGGTGCTACGTGACAGCTGCTTGAAGAGGTACGTCACGATGTGGTCCAGGCAGGAGCAGCAGCCTGTGCATACCATGGTGTCTAGAAGGAAGAGGGGCCAGGGTAGAACAGAACAGGGATACTGAGCCGCTGATGGGGATTTGGGCAAGCAAGACTGACCTTAGCTGAGACCCCAAGTGTATCATGTCAGACGGGGAACCATGACCAGCTCAGCCAAGGCCATGAATTGGGATGCTTTTTATTAACCTCTCACCCTTAACATAGGTCAAATTCTAAGTTTGAAAGTTAGTGTCTGATAATACATAAATATTACCAAAATTAGTGGTTCAATGTAGTATGGATGCATGTCTTCTGCTTCATAAAAAATAAATGGTTCACATGTAGCAAGTACTTCTATTGTGCTAAGGACTCTATAATATTCTCTCTAATCTGTCCCCTCGAGAACTCCAAGAGATAGGCATTCTACTTTACAAATGAGTAAACAGAAGTTTTGAAATCACACTGCTAGTGATTAGAAGCCAAGAAGCCGGAGCTGTGAGCCCATACTCGGAGGGACCTGGGGGATGGCATTAAACCCAGCTTAGCGCAGCCTATCAGCATTTTCAGTTTGCTAGTGGGCTGCAGACTCTGCTGTGCGTTTCACAAAGATGACACCGCAGCACAACCTGTGGACTGAGCGTTGGCCTGGCGAGGATGAAGGCTTACAAGAGTAAACCATTCTGTTTCTGTCTATGCAGAGGCCCCTCCATTCTTAAGAAGCTATAAAAAAGCCTTCCAAAGCAGGGTGTGCTGCCTTGGCTGGACTGCCCTAGATATGGCTGTGCACTCGGCTGATAACCCAAGTCATTTTATGCATTTGCAATGTATCATGATTACTTTGCAGTTGATTAATCTTTCATTTATGTTTGTTTAGCCTAATAATCCAAGACCTTGATATGGCTGAAGGCCCCTTGTGAACCCCAAGTGTGCCACTGCCTATCTCTCTGCAGCTTCATTCCTTTTCATTGTCTTCTGCATGGGTGTACAGACATCTGGACTTCTGGTTCTTTCTTGCCTCTACATGCCAGTGCTTGTGGTCCCTGCTGCTAGGAAGCCTCCCCTGTTAACCTGGTAACACCTGTTCGGCTTCGAGGTTTATGCTTTGATATCAGTTCTTTCGTCAGCTTTCCTTGACCACACTCCCGGACCCAGGAGTTTAGGGGCGCCTTCCTGAGAGCTCCCATAGTGCTTCTACTTCCCACTACTGTCCTGGGTAAGGGAATAGGTGGTTGTGTCTGTTTCATCCTCAGATAAAAAGCTCCTAAGGGACAGGAACCAAGTGTTATTAATCACTATCCATAATGCCTAACAGGTGCTAGTCCTTAGGAGAGGATCAGTAAGTATTTGCTGGATGAGACTGTACCCAGGAGTCATGTGCTCTGCTGATGGGCCAACTCCTGAAAGAGTAATCCTTTGGATACTGGGGCAAGATCTCCTCTTTCTGTTAAGTGGTAAAAACAAGACTACTACCCCAGGTGCTTACCAAGTGCAGTAAGTCCTTCAGATATGGAGGAGAGAATGTACATGATGACATGAGGTTCCAGGCTTGCAATGAAGTTCATGTGGTCCTGTGTCAGGACTTCCAGTAGTGAGTAGTAGGACTGGCTGAGCTTGGGGTAATCCTGTGGGAGAACAGGAAAACAAAAATCAGCCCAGGCGCTGTGCACAGCTCTCGGGGAGCAAGAGCCTAAATAAAAGGGCTCAGTCCCTTCAGATGGGAAAACAAAAGTTAGAGCTGGCTTAGAGTTCTGCAGAGAATGGTTCAATCATAGTCTGAGGCCAAGAGAAGACTGCCATGAGGGATCGGGCCTGCGTAGGAAGCTGAAGGCTTACCAGGAGATCACTGTGGGGAATGGAGAGGAGCAGCTTGATGAAGGTCTGGAGAGCATTGTCCAGAGCATCATCTCCATAGAGACGAAAGACTCCAAAGTTGACATAACTCCCACTGAGAGCAGCCTTCAGCATGGAGAAGCAGATGGAGATGCCCTTGAGCTTCAGTGCATAGACCTGATCCTTTGGGACCTCGCCCAGTGTCAGGATGCGATTGCCTGAGTAGACATGTGATATATATTTATTTAACCATGTTACAATTGGTAGTTTATATACCAACTCAATACTCTTGCTCCAAAGGCCCTGGTGCCAGCTGGCACTGTAATACAAACATTGAGCGACACAGCACGCATGGCAGTGCTGTCCTGGTTACGGCCAGAGCTGGCCTGAGACTCACATGCAGCAACCAGTATGGAGCCGGAAGTCATGTTGGGCTGGGCTCCTCTAAAGCACGTACCATACATTGTGATCATCTTGCTAGTTTCTCTGAAGAGTAAGATGCCATTGGGGGAAGAGACATCAAATTGGAGCCGCTGGGATCTGGGCCGAGAACATAGAAGGAGAGAAAGTCAGAGGTATGGTGCCGAAGGCTGGGTACCCCAGTCTCTAATCTGAAGACCTCGAGTGATTCTTTTTGTACTGAGATATGCAGAGATATGCTCTACAATATGCCCTGAATCCTTCCACTTCTATGGCCCTCTACTGCCACTCTTGCCCCCGACAGTCCATTCTTCATGTGGTAGTTAGAATGGTACTTTTAAGTAATGTACATGAGGTCACTTTAATTCCTTGCTTACAATACTTCAGTACTTCCCACTGTAATGAGAATACATGCTCACTCTTCACTACTGCGGGACTAGGTCCTGTTAGATCGGCTTTTGCCCCTTGCTTGACTCCACCTACCAGGGCTTCCCCATTCACATGCTCACTCCAGTGGCATTTTTCTATCCAAGGCCCAGCAAGCTCCCCCTTCTCAAGACTTCTGCAGTTGTTTTCTGTTTAGAATGCTCTCGCCCCTCTCTCTGCAGGGCACCTAGAATTTTTTTTTGTCATTCAGAACCCAACTTAAATATCACCTCTGACACCCTCTCCTTCAATCCCTTATTTTTCCCCTAGCCCTTTCCACTGTTCAAAATGACTGTCCATGCTTGTTTTACTGTCTCCCTCCAGAATGTAACATCTAAGGTTTGGCTAGCACAATAGCTTAGGAAATTGCCTGGCAAAGAGTAGATGCTTTCAAATATATAGTTTATAACTGAATAACTCTTAATTATAAGCCCCATGGGAGGCAACATCCTCTCTGAATATTACAGACTCCCTCACCAAGGTAGTTTTAAAAATTATTCTCTCAGGAGTGCCACAAGAGGCAAATACACAAGTCTGAAATTTTAGTTAAAGTGCTGGATTTTTCTTATTCTCCATCCCTAAATCATTGGACAAATCTAACTATCTGGTATTTGGGAATTTGTTCTCACTTTTTTTGAAGTAAATCTTTACTGATCCAGCTATAATCTGCATAACTAATACCTTTTGTAAGGAAAGGTGTTTTGCCTGGCCTATGTGGCTCAGTGGTTGAGTGCCAACCTATGAACCGGGATGTCAGGATTCAATTCCTGATCAGGGCACATGCCAGGCTTTCTGGCTCAATCCCCAGTAGGGGTGTGCAGGAGGTAGTTGATCAATGGTTTTCTCTCATCATTGAAGTCTCTCTCTCTCTCTCTCTTTCTTTCTCTGAAATCAATAAAAATATATACTTTTTTTTTTTTTTTTAAAGAAAGGGTGTTCTAATGTGCCCCATATCACTCTTAACCGTCTCCATGAAACTTGATGGGCACGGCATCATTTCCAAGTGTTAACTTGTATGTGTGGGCAGGGAAATCAGAATCTTGGTTGCCAAATTCACTTCTCATAGGAATGTGTATGTGAGACTCTTTTTAAAGTGACTTTTTTCCTGCAAGCAGCCATAGCTTTGAATGGTTGGGACACCTTTCTTCTAAACAAAGGAAAACATATACCCGTAAACTTTTAGAAGTTTTCAAATTTTGATAGCAGTGAACCATATCATCTTCTACAATATGCTGAAAACACTAGAAAAAGCAAATCCTCTTAGGACTCTCCCAGATAAAAGGGCAATTGTGCCCTTTAAAAATCTTCTTCCTCCTTACCTGTTATGAACTAATTCAGCCATCAGCTTGAGCACAGGTGTGGTGCAGGCTGGATCATGGTACCACAGCTCAATTGCCCGCTGAAGAATTGGCATATAGGATGGGTATCTGTAAGTGAAAAGCTAAGGAAGAATTCTGAATTCAGAAAGGTACAGAATTTAAAATGATTTCTCAGCTCTGGCCAAGCATAAACTGTCAGATTAGAGTTCTCTAACTCTCCTGTCTCTTGCTGTGCTAATCTTAGTCTTTCTAACCAGAAAGTGCTAAAGTGATTGTGTGTCCTTTAACTTGTAATAGGCATCTAATAACACATTGAAGTTTACATAATGCCTTTCTTCTGAAGAACACAATGCATTTCATGTTGTTATTTATTTTCTTACCACTTGTGGTACAATAGGGAATCAGCTGTTTCTGTTACATAACTTTAGAGAAACAGACACACTCTGTTTTGTGATTTATACAAATTATGAAGTCAGTAAGGTTAGACTTTATAATTCCTAGTGAAGCTGTCTTTTTTTAGTAGATTGAACTGTCTCTCTTAAGTGTGGCAAAATTCATGTGCAAAAATTCCACAGTGGGACAGTTCCACAGCCATTTATATCTGGGACTCCGAGAAAAGCTGTGGAACCACCAATTCATTTCCTGACCTCAGTGACCAGAGCAGACAATGTTATGTTAAACCACCCTGGAATGTCAGCTTATAGACATAGCTATGGCAGGTCTTCTAGGTAATTCTTCACCTTTTTGTCTCCCGCCTCCTGCCCCCGCCTCCTTCCCCATAACCCCATCATTCTTTCAAACGTCAGTTAAGGCCAGCTGTGACATGAGTTAGGATACATCCATTCAAACAGCATCATGAAACTGGTCTTGGCATTGAAGGCAAAAGCTATCCCTCTCAGGTCTCTTACCAGGCCAACTAGAGTTCGCTGTGGAAGAAGGCAAAAATATGTTAAAAGCAATGAAAAAGCAAACTTACAGCCACCTGATGGGGACTTCACATATCTGTAATCGAATTCTTCCTCCCATCTTTCAAAAAACACTTCTTCCCAGAAATCTTACCTTTTGCGACAGCATGGATGAACCTGGATATTATGCTAAGTTAAGTAAGCCAGTCAGAGAAAGACATATGATTTCATTCATACATGGAATCTAATGAACAAAAATAAACTGACAAACACAAAAACAGTGGCACAGACACATGGAACAGACTGACAGCTGTCAAGAGGGGAGGGGGATGGGGGATTGGATGAAAGAAGGTGAATGGATTACACATCAGGAAAGAGAGATGGAGGCTAGGGGGAGGGAGACAAGATGGGGGTATGTGGAATAGGGATGGAAAGCAACTTTCCTTGGGGAGGTGGGGACACGATGCAGTGTGCAGATGATGCTTTATTGACTTGTACACTTGAGACCTATATGGTTTTGCAAACCAGTATCACCCCAATAAATTCAAACAGACAAACAAATAAACAATTTCTTCCCAAATATTTGGAATCAATCTCTTCCATACTAGAATGACATCCTTTCCCTGGGAAAATTAGGTTTAGAACCTTGTTGTACTATGAAAATAGATGGTCCCAGGCTCATCACAGCAAAAATAGAGGCTGACAAAGTTTTAAGATATTAATGTGATAAATCATGCAAACACGGAAAAAGGAAAAACAGGCAGTAGAAGAGCCTCATATCCGGAAGGTCTGGTACCACACAACAATGCCAACAGCACCTCTGCCCCTCAAATGCAGACCCTGCCAGAAGAAGGCAAAGGAGGCTACACGGTTCCTGGAAATAAGACTCATATATCAGATCATGGAGCGAAAAAGCTCTACACTGTACTTTTCCAGAAAGAGACTGAGACCCAGAGGTCAAATAACTTGCCTGCAGCCACGCTAATGCGTAGCAAGAGGGCCAGGATTAGGACTCATAGCATCAAGACTCCAAATCCAATGCTGCCTTTCTCAATGGAGCCTTTACTGAACAGCAGTAGGACTGTTCTTAAAAGTTAATTGTCACCAGCAGACTCAAGGAGGTAGCACATTTGTGTATCCTGTCTCATTTGTTAAAAATGACTGTACTTCTGCTTACAGTCTGCTTTAAGCAAGCAGTTTTATTCCTAAACTGATACTGTGAGCTCAATGTTCAAGTCCAAGACATGGCCAATCTAAAAAGACTTGTTACGTTAGGTGTAACAACAGTTGTAGTCCAAGGCCAGATGTTCCTTTCATACTTTGCTTTGTACAGAACTAGTGTGATGAGGAAAAGGCTGATGTTTTCTGATATCCCTCAGTTATATTTGGTGCTAGCAGGTTGCCACTCTACATTACTGTTATGTCCCACACTAACTTAGCTTTTAAAAAAAATAAATTTTTAAAAATTGATTTCAGAGGGGAGGGAGAATCATTATCAGCAGCCTCCTGAATGCCCCCTACTGGGGACCGAGCCTACAACCCAAGCATGTGCCCTTGACTGGAATTGAACCCAGACCCTTCAGTCTGCAGGCCGATGCTTTATCCACTGAGCCAAACCAGCTGGGCTAACTTAGCTTTGAATGGCACCCATCTCAGACCCTAAAACACTGACATAAAAAGGAGAGGTGGGTCAAGTGGTGTTGCTCTCTGACGTGGCTGACTTGGAGATAGAAAATAAACTAAAGATAAAAAAGGAGAATTTTAGAATGTCAAGTAAAAGCTGGCATTCTAGAATTCAGCCTCAATGTCATTATGGAGACTACAAAACGTCTTACACATATTAATAGCACAGTGTCTTCTGGTTTTGGTACAGAGATCTGTAAGCAAGGAGAGGATGTACACGAAGTAAAAACATAAGGGAAGCAAAAATCTAAAAATGACAATTTTGCCTTGACTGGTGTTGGTTTGGTTGGTTGGAGCACTGTCCCATACACTGAAAGGTTTCGGGTTCAATCCCCGGTTGGGGCATATTTCTCTCTCACATCAATATTTGTCTCTCTCCCTCACTTTCTTCTCTCTAAAAGTCAACGAATATATCCTTGAGTGAGGATTAAAAAAGAATAAATTAAAAATAAATAAAAATGATAATTTTGAGGGCCAGGAATCAATAACTAAGGGTAACTTTAAAATTCCATATACGTATATAGAAATTCATAAACCCTTCTAAATGACTCATGTATCAAAGATATCTTAATGGAAATTAGAAAATACAAAAGACTTAATGATAATAAAAATGTCACATTTCAAAACTTGTGGATGCTGTAGACCTGTTTCACAATAGTATGAACATACTTAATACCCTGAAATTAATATGGTACACTTAAATATGGTTACACTATAAATTTCATGTTATGTGGTGGTTGTTGTTTTTAACCACAAAATTAAACAACTTCTGGCCCAGCTGGCGTGGCTCAGTAGTTGAGCATCGACCTATGAACCAGGAGGCCATGGGTAGATTCCTGGTCTGGGCATATGCCTGGGTTGTGGGCTTGATCCCCAGTGTGAGGTATGCAGGAGGCAGCCAATCAATAATTCTCTCTTATCACTGATGTTTCTATCTCTCTCCCTCTCTAAGATTTTATATATATATATATATATATATATAAAATAAAAAAGTCCCCCAAAACTTCTGGAGTAATATACCTAGATGGGCACTTATAGTCTTAAATGGTTACATTATGCAAGAAGGCCTGAAACGTTAAGAAGTTAGAATAGCATCACCTCTTCAAAAATATACGAAAATAAAGATTAAAAGTAGAAATGAATGAAATATAAAACGGGTAAAATAGAGCAAAAACAAAGTAAAAAACTATGAAGACTAATAAAACTAAGCTCTGGCAGAACTGATAGAATAAAAAGAGGAAGTACTAATTAGTATTAAAAATGAAAAAGATATAAACTGAAGATACAAAAATTAACAAGGCAATGTAAAAACATAAAATAACTTCATGCTCATACATTGAAACATTTAAGATAAAAAATCCTAATTGCTGCTGAAGAACATGCTGTAATGTAAATATAGAGTTGATAAATGCATACTGGCCTTTCTATTTTAGGACCCCAGGAGTTGAGATTAAATAAAAAGCTAACTCTGTGGAAAATTCATGGATCAGCAATATTTCCTGTATTGTTAAGCTAATCGAGTCTCTATCAGGGACACACCCTCAAGCAGAAGCAGAGCAGTCAGTGGGTGAAGGACTCACCTTTGCCTCTTGCTCATTGAAACTATTGGTGCTAAACATCTGGGCCACCGCCTCAAATGCTGCTGTGAGTGGCAGCATGAATTGCTCATACTGATCTTCATCCTCTCCTGTAAGGGAAACAAGCAGGATGTGACCCCAACACACACAACTCAAAGTTGGGTATGCATAGAAAATGAGACGAGCAGGTCCTGGGGTAAATCAGGGGCCCTTTATTACCCTAATTAGTAGTAATTTCGGAATAAAATATATACATATAGAA
The DNA here is from genome assembly GCA_011751065.1 of Lasiurus cinereus. Taxonomy (NCBI): domain Eukaryota; kingdom Metazoa; phylum Chordata; class Mammalia; order Chiroptera; family Vespertilionidae; genus Lasiurus; species Lasiurus cinereus. Next base: position 6,154,570 of record JAAGEH010000101.1, read on the forward strand.
ACAATTTTTAAGCTAGAAAATGGCTGAAATCATCTTGTTCAAACATGTTCATTTTTTCCCCCATACTGAGTTACAATATCAGAGATTCATATGTATGTGTATAAGGCACTCTGATATTTATCTGTTTTTCCTTAAGTGAGAACTATAGTCAGCTGTGAGAGAACTGAGTTTGGGGTGTGAAAACTAGACGAGACTCAAGCTAGAAACAGGTGTGTGTAGAGGCTTTATTCAGTTTTCTCTTTTTAGTAACCTTTCACAAACCTAAAATGTAGTAGGATTAAATAGCTCAAAGTGATGATGATGCCATTCTGCTTCAGTTATTAGTTGATCCCAAACTGCTAATATCACAGCTAGAGCTAGAAAGGTGTGTATGCTATCCGGGTTCATATGTGCTAATGAACTGGGAAATAAAAAGATTTTGTTGCACCCATATGTGGGGTGGATGGGGTTATATGACCAACAAGAAGTATTTAGGGATCTCAATTCCCAATTCCTTATTTTACAGGTGAGAAATATGGACAGTATTTTAAAACCACTGCACATCAGTTGAAAATTTCAGACACATACTGCTATTCTTTTTCAGGTACAGAGACCCTGACAGTGTTATGTACTCAGACTATTTCAGATAGTTTTGTTTTTTGTTGAAACAAAAGAAAAGACCGCCCCCACACCTAGTTTTCTATCCTTAAGTAAAAATTTAGAACAATGTCAGATTCCTTTCTTAAGTGTCTAAGATTTACTGTAGTACCTAAGTCCACCATGAGGAGACGCCCGAGTGCTGTGTAGAAGGTAGTCCGACATCGCATGTCTGTCAGGTTGGACTGATTGTTAATGCCCAAAAATGAAAAGTGCTCGCTCTATTGAAAAAGAGAAAACAAGTTAAAATGATTAAAAAAAAAAAAAAGGTTAGAGGCAGAATGCAAGCCAGTAATTTTAGAACTACGGATCCCTTTCAAGCTAATGGCTACATCATCATTCCTTAAGGATATCATGGGCATTAAAGAATTTATTTTTTGATTTGTTATTGTTACCTACAACTAATTTATCTTGGTATGAGTAACAGCTGACAGTTTCACCATAACTCAGACCTTCTGGAGCACAAAGAGCAGCTGTGAAGACAGTTAAGTGTCAGCTGCAGTGTACTGGGGGTCGGGAACAGTCTGGGCTGGAGAGAAGCAAGAAGAGGGCTTAGGACCACTCACCGTGTGATTGTTCAGCATGAACTGTACCGCACTCAGCTTCACTAGTTTCCTTACACTACTGTATGTGCAGGCAAAAGGAGAAGGTCAAGGAAAGTGTGATGCAAACCAAGAATCTTGAATGCAGTATGAAACTACTTTATCCTAAGTACAGTTCCATATCCAGATATTATTTTTCTTAACCACTTGAGTATAACACTGCCAAAAGAGGAAAAAAATGTGTACTCTTCTAAGCAGCGTTTAACTGAGCAAAGAGAACACCCATATCAAACTCCTATCAGTAAGAAAATAGATAAAACCTAGCAGTTTTCCCCAAGAACCATGAACATCCTAGAGCAGCTTCTATGAAATAATTAAGCCCTAAGGCCCTGCCTAAAGGGTCCATTGTGTGTAGTGAATTAACTTCCTCTCCTATGCATTTAGGAAGGAACTAGCTATAAACACTGAGTGGCCAGATATTATGCTCTCTGAATGCATAATAATCTGGCCACTCAGGGTATATTCTATATAATAAAAGGCTAATATGCAAATTGTCCCTTCAACCAGGAGTTCAATCAGCAGGCAGGCCAGCCAACGCACATGTTCCCTCCCCCTGGCTAGGCTGGCTGGACTCCATCCATGCACGAATTCATGCACTGGGCCTCTAACACACACACACACACACACACACACACACACACACACACACACTGAGTGGCCAGATTATTATGCTCTCTGAATGCATAATAATCTGGCCACTCAATGTATAATCTTTGGGAGAATTGAGAAAAGTCACTCAATATTTTTAAGGTTTATTTTTCTTGCAGACTCAGGCTTGTGAGAGGCTGTTTCAGAGTGGTTCCAACTTTGCAGCAGACCTAGTCCAAGTGAAGAGGAAGCAGAGCCACTGCTTTTAGTGTGAAGCGTGTAATCAGGTTGCTTCTAGAGATAGCCAGGATAAATCTGTAGTAAACTATCAGCTTGTGGGTTGCCTCATTTCTGGGGCCTGGAATTATTCCTGGATTCTGTGTGGGCACTGCTTTTGGCTCCTTGAATGGAAGACATTTAAATACCCATAACGCTAAATTAAAGTGGAAACAGCAGGCAGCCATGATTTCTAGAAGGGCCCACACCACAGTTCCTGTGGTGCACAGAAGCTGGCTTAGAAAAGGATATCCAATGGAGAGGTCATTGAGAAGCTGTAGTGTCTTGGAGGTGATTGGTTCACAGCGGCCCCAGTACTTGAGGTTGGTGATGCTGGAGGACAAAAAGAAAAACAACACAGAAGACACTTTTGATTTGCCTGTTTTCCTTGAGGGTTGGGATTAGAAAATCATCCATCACGAATCACCACACATCTGCATCACCAATTCACAGACATCACAACCACAAAAAATGGGTATAAAATCTCCGTACTTACATTTGGTTGACTAGAAAAATTATCCTTCAGATAATCTTCACTACTTGGTTCCAAAGCTACACTGGCCCATACCCAGGCCCTTGGAATTCTGGGGCACTCCAGGGCTGATTTCTGCAGCAAGGGTAAGAGATTTCTGCGGCAGTGATAACATGCAGACGTATGCAATTCTGCACCTGCACCATCCACTGTCAGCTGCAGAATTCTAGTAGCCCTTGCTTCTGCATTCTTGGCTGGCAGAGTCCTGTAGACCCCCTTTGCCTTTTTCATCTTAAATTATCAACCAGCTCATGGATATGAGTGTTTAGGATTGGGATGATTGGAAGGAGGCAAAATGTCACTTTGCACACAGCCCTGGGTAAGTTGGCTCCAATGTGTGCTTTGATAAATTAAGCTCCTAAAAAGGGGAAATGCAAACAAAGGGCACAACTTAAAAACAACAACAACAAAAGGGCCAATTAGGAGCTTTCTTCTTCCAACTTTGAAGACAAGTCAAACAATAGGACCAGATTTTGGAGATTCAAGACTCTCAAAGGGTGTGATGCTTGAGAGGAATAAGCCTGTTTTAAAGTGGGGCTCTCCTCCCAGGGGGCCATCTAGTGAAAATCAGCACCAGAAGGCAAGTGCCCACTCTGGGCACCCCTGGCAGCAGGGTGATGGAGTGAAGGCTGAGCACCAATCACTGGGGAGGGAGGGCCGTTTTGCTAATGCCATGACAGGGTTTCACCTGTGATTCCAGAGGCTTTGGATGAGATTCCACATGAACAAAATTAAATCCTTGCCTGTACAAGCCTGGAATGCTCTGGGGCCGGGCCATATCTCTAAGCACAGCTTGTCACACACTCAAAATGCACAGTTTTCTGACGCAAACGATCAATGCTGGAATACCAAGGCACTGGCAGCACAATGCCAAGATCACATTTTACAGTTGCAATAGGATTGCAAGGGACTCTTGCTGATGGCGAGCCAAAACACTTACATTTTTCCTATGAAGACGCTTAGGACCATGGTCTCATCATTCAAGCCCAGAACTTCTGAGAGGCGGCGGTACAGCTGGTATTGTGTTGAGAAGAGAAAGTAACCAGAAAACATGGATTAGAAAAAATCACATCCCAGTACTGGTATGTCCTCATTCAGGGGTAAGATGTGGGAAGAAGAATGGCCAACAATGCTGAAGAAGCCTTTACTGAAGTGAAAAGCTAGGCTCTAAGTATTACTAAAACTGGGTAGGTGTTGGACTATCTTATAGTCCTTTCAAATGCCGAATTTACAAAAAGATGTGAAACCTTGTGCTGTTCTAAACATCAATTCATGAACAGAGACTGAGAACTGACAATTCTGGGAACACCAACAGGTTTTTGTTAAGTATATGGAGCACTAGAAAAATGGGCCCATTCTTTGATGAGTCTCCCAAAATTCTATAAATTAAGAGGAGACAGCTGGACTATTCCTGATACATAAAAGCTGGAGACTGTCAGAATTGTTAGCGGTTGTTTTCTTGAGTAGCAATTCCACAAACAGAAGGGAGAGCCAATGAAGCCAACAGAGAGTCTGTTACCTTTGAGGATTTTTGCACCTGGTCCCCAATGTAGATCTTACGAAACTGTTCAAAAAAGCTCAACATGGCCAACTCTAGCTTCTCGTTGCCCGCCTGAGCCAAGCGAGAATCTGTTAGGTTCATTAGCTGGAGCACCCTAGAAGAAGAAAAGCAATGGTTCTCTCAACAGCAGGATATCCCAGTCACTCTAGAGAGAGCCATACAAATCTCCTCTCCTTCCCATACTATCTCAAAGGCATTCTCCGCAGGCTCTAAGTGCTGGGGAGGGACTAAGAAGTCTGCCCCACAGGAACCATAGCCAACGAATAAATATGAATGATTAGTGAGAGGTTTAAAAGTTCCAGTCCGCTGAGACTGTAGATTGAGGCAGAACTTATAATCAGCTTAACGATGGTGGTGGGGAGGGAGGGGGAAAGCCCATCTTTCAGTAATGGTTTTCCTTGAAACTTCTGTGAGACCTTGAGTAAAGCAATTTATTTAGAGTCCCTGTTCCTATGAGGGAGACTAGACGAAACCAATGGTTCTCAATCATTTTTCTCACAGAGCCAAGAAAGAAATGAAGATACATGAAGGACAATGGTCACAGATGGCAACACTTCCAGAGACCAAAAGCAGATATGCTACCTGTGACTTCATCCTTTCTCCCTGGACCTATCCCCACAAAGAAAGCATACTGGAATGCAAGTGCATGAATGTGAATGAATAGAATAATGTTATTACAAGTGAATCATCTGACACTGATATTGTGAGAATAGGTAACAAACTATGTGTGACATGTCATGAGTGAATTAGATTCAGCCATTGTGCAGCAACACGCAACTAGAACTGGTATAGAAGAGACTGTCTGAACTCAATTTACATTGTGGCACATACAGTATCACACCAGGCTGCAAACTCAAAGAGGTATTAGATGTCATCCTTAGTAAACCTTTGCTCGACTTGTCAAAAAAATGCCAATGTGACAAGCTGTGAAGTGGTCATCTGACAAACAAAATGGGGGTAAAAAGAGACAAATGGGGATTTTCAGAATATGAACAAAGATTATGAATTAAAATATCTGGGGAGCAATAAATTATAAGGCACCCTGTTAAAATGTGTTTATCTCTAGAGAGACATCAGAAAGTTTAGAACCCTACAGAGTAGCAGCTCTCTGAAAGGTCACAAAACCATTTTCATAAAAATACTACCACACTATTTGCCCTTTCCCTCAAATTCTCACGGGAGAATGCTGGGTGGATTCCTAGGGGCTACAAGACCATGGGATCACAAGACTGAATGCAGAAGCAGGTCTGAGAATCCAGCTGACTTCTATGCCAGACATTAGAACAAAGCCAGTCTTCTCATTAGTTTTTTTTGGAAAAAAATTATTAAAATATTATTTATGTTGAGATGTAATTTGGCTTATTGCTACTTTAAAATGAATTATAAAAATTTTCTGTTTTATTTCTAATACGATAAACACTGACAGATTATCTCACATTAAACAAAGGCTCTTGAGGTCTTCAAGTTTGAGAACCTCTGCTGTAGGATATTCAATAACCCACCATTTTATTTCTATGGTAAATTTTTAGAATCACTAAATGCTTATTTATGGGGTTTAGTAATATAGGAATCACACAAATACAAAATAACCTGAAGTTCTTTAGGTGGAGAAGTATATGGTTAGAGATCTGAAAGGCTGAAAAACTATATAATTCTATCTTTGGAGGATATTGGAAGAACCAGTTTTCTATTAGACTTGCTCCGATATGGCAAAAGCAGTCCACATTTTATTAACTCTCAGGTATTGTCCTTGAACAGAACTAAAAGCAACTCCTCAGTCTAATTTTCCTAATTCTGTATCCACCAATTCCTTGCCGAATTAAAGTAAGGTTGGTAGTCATAGTTCTTGTCATACGTATGAAAGGTTTGAAACTGGACCTGTAACAGTCCTTCATTCTCATGAGATTATAGTCCATTAATAGGGAGAAAAGCATTAACAGAAGTATGTCAAGTTCTATGGTCTGAGAACCCAAAAGGGGCTGTGGGTGAGGATAGGTCGCAGCAGTGAAACAGGAAGCCCCGTGGGAGCACTTACCGACAGACTAGCTCACCATCCATGGCATCCTGCTCATCAGTGCTGGCAAAAGAGACCCGGCCACCAATCACTGCCCCAATGATGTAAACCAGCCATGTCAGCCTTCCTGCAACAGGAGAAAACCCATGTCACCTCCAGTAGTAATTTCACGAAGAAATCCCTCACTGGGAGGATCACTTCTTATTAGGAGCTTCCTTTATCTTAAGAACACAATGGAGAAGCCACAAAGCCTTACTTTGTTTATAGAGTATAGCTACTACTCTGCTCTGGTAAGGGTGCTGGCAAGGGGAAAATTCACCAGATAACCATGTTTCCCCTACTAGACAAGGTAATTATTTTTAGAGTGCAGAACTTAAACACAAGCCCTGCAAATGATTTCAGTTACTCTTCCCTAGTCCCCTGTGGCATTTAACAAATACTCTTTTGCATGCACAGAGGAAACCGATGACAGAAGAATGCTTCTGAAGAAAAGGGAGGGTGGCAATGAGTGAAAGGGTACTGACATCACCTCCGTACCAGGCCCAGTCCACTGTCCACTCACCCTCCTGCACGGCAATATCCATTGGGCTTGCGCTGGCACTCTGCAGCAGCTCCTGATAGGACTGAGCTGACTGATCAAACAATTGCACGAGGAGCGCACATGTCTTCTCGTATTCACAACGCCCGATTGTAGACAGCTGGTCCAATTGCTGCTGGACTAGACCTGTATCCTCCAGAGGATCTTCCAGTCCATCTCTATTCCCAAGGGAAGAAATATGCCTATTGATTTCCCCATCCGAGCGGCTCCTTCCTCTTGATTTACCCACTGTTTCCAACAGTAGAGGCCCATATCCTAACACTACTTTTAATCAAAGAAGGAAAACAAAAAAAATTGGAAGGCAGACACCTTCAACCTAAGCACCAGTCTCCCTTAGGAATATTTTGCTTGTTGGTGTCCAATCTTTCAATCCAGATTTCCAGTTCTTAACATTTGTTGGCCCTGATCCTTCATTCCTATGTTTCTCCACCCCAAGAGCTCTGGCCTCTTAGCCTCTCGTTTGTTCTCAACCATAATAAACTTCGGGATAAGTATCCTGTGTCCAGATGTGTTTTGGAATTCAGAAATCTTGAGGTTTTAGGGAGACAATATGGTACTTCTGCAATGTAATATGAACCCTCAATGGGCTCTGTGGTATGGCAAATACAATAATCCTATAGCAGAATGTATAAACATTATGAATAGTCACACCAAGTAGAATTTTAAAAGACCATAAAGGGTCTCATATCAGTGCATGTCACCTTTTGTCACCAAATGAATTTTGGTGCCAAACTTATGAGAAAATTTAGTTTTCACATCTTGGATTTCAGAATTACAGATGGGGTCCTTTGGATTTATACCAGGTCTTGTCTTCTCTACTAGTTCATACATTTGAAAATCTTGTCATATTACAAGCTCTCTATCTACAGTTACATCACAGAATGACAACCCAGCAGCACCACCACTACCACTAGCAGCTCATAGTTGAGTGTTTTCTGCGGTCCTCACAGTGGGCTAGAAGACATAGTAAATTAATCCCTATAGTAACCTTGCCGAAGTACACAGCCATTAACTAGCTCTCTGGGCCCAGAGCCCACCCTGTAACCATTCCTTCAAATGGTCTCACAGACATCAGCTGACTCCTCCAGAACAGAAACTAAGCAGCTAATAAAATAACACTTCCCAGTGGACTTCAAAAATACTCAAATTCTGAAATGATTCAAAGTTATAATCAATTAAGACCATGAACTGTTATGATAATTAAATGCATTCGACTCTAAGCAAATTAAAAATCCAACTTAAAAAACAAGATCTTCAGAGTCCAAGTAAATTCTCCTGAGAAATAGCCAATAAAAAATATACAAGTAGTCTGAAAGTTCTCATTACAAGAAAAAAAATATTTTAACTATGTACAGTAATGGATGTTAACCACTTATTGTGATCATCTTGCAATATATACAAATACTGAAGCACTATGTTGTACACCTGAAATAGAAAGCTTTATGTCAATTATACCTCCAAAAAAAGGTTAATTGAGGTCTTAAAGGTGGGACTCTAGTCCAATAGGACTGGTGTTCTTATAACTACATGTATATGCGTGTGAAGACACAGAGAGAAGGTGGTCATCTGCAGGCCAAGAACAAAGGCCTCACCAGAAACCAACCCTACTGGCACCTGGATCTCAGATTCTAGCTTCCAAAACTGTGAAGAAAAACAAACAACAACCCAAACCACAAGCAAGAAAGGTACTCAAACCAAATAACTTAACTTCACACAGGTCATTTTTGCAGGAGTCTGATATTCCTTTAGCTATACGTTTCTGGTACAGTTGACAGGGTAGACAGAAACCATATGTTAATGTAATACAATCAGTGATCAGTTGCCTAGAATTCTTCCTCCAGTCAATTCTGGATTGTGTAATCCCTTTTATCTATTTAGTATTTTAGGAGTTCACATTAAGCACCTATAACTTACACATTATAATTCTTATAATCTGTAGTCTATAAATGTCTCTCTCCTATTTAAGGAAAATCAGTGGCAAGGACAAACATATTTTGTATTCAAAGATATTGCTACCAATGACAATAATAGGACACGAATAGGATGTTAAAGACTTTTCTTTCAGATTTTATGCTATTCTGCTGACATAAAAGAATGACCATTAACAGTATTATCTCCAATAAGACTCCCATCAAATACATTTTTTTTGCCAATGGGATATCTGATCTCTGGCAAGTCTAACACTAGGCTACTAAGGGAAGGCTGTCCCAATGTCCTTACCTCAGTATGATGTGCACAGACTCCAAACGGGATGTAATGTAGGCTTTGGTGACTTCAGGAGTATAAGTTTCCAGCATGTGGGGCTCTGTGGCTTTCACATATGGCACAGAGGCTGCCAGACGCTGCCATAGGCTCAGGAGATAGTGCACGCTATTTGGGGCAAATTCCCAGTGCTAAGGAAAACCAAAAGAGCAGGAGGCATATTTCTGTAAACAATACACTAGTCCCTTCTTATTTCTGTATACAATATACTAGTCCCATGCCACTCTACACAAAGGATAAAAACTTAAAAAAAAAAAAGATGAGAATCCTTTATGGGCTTTGTTCTGTGTATGGCAATTAGTCTAATGTGTTTATTAGTATTTCAGAGACTATGCAACTAATGAGAAAAGCTGTTCTATGCTGGATGAGTAAACCTTGCCACAAGGAAAACCTGGCATAAGTGGTTCTCACACATTGGTATGCATGAGAATCACTTAGAGAGAGCATGTTAGAAATAGAGATACCAGGCCTCCACTCAGAACCTAGTGAACCAGAAATTGTGGAGTAAGATCTAAGCACCTGTCTTTTTCATTAAGCTCCTCAGATGATTTTGTTGCAAGCCATAACGTTTGAGAGCCAGAGCCCTATATTATATGAATAAGAAAGAAAGGGCATTCACTCTCTCTTTACTCTTCTGTCTAGTTCCCTGTTCCACTCTTGCCTATTGGGTGTGTGTGTGTGTGTGATTCTGAGGGGATTCTCTTTGCCCTGTAATTCCCATATGTTCTTCTCCCAATACTCCTTGCACTGTTGTAATACACATGAGTAGACTACCATAGTAATTACTTTGCAAAGTTACCCCACAAGTATTTTTAATTCACTTTTGCCAAGGGAGGGAAAAAAAGAATATTCTTAGAAGCTAAAACCAGTGAGCAAAAGAAGAAGTTCCAATGTTTAGGAAGAAGAGTCAAGCTATCAAAGACAAACCTGTAAGCTGGTCACTGTGAAGTTAGCTATCAATCGGATGACCTCAGGGTAGTTTTCCACCTTTACTAATTCTCCCAGTTGATAGTTACTCTTCAGTCGGGCCAGTAGTCTGCAAAACTCATGGTAATTGTTTGGGTCTGATAAACTCTGGTGACAGCACAGGAGGAAAATAAAATGTAAAATGTGACTCACTATTATACCGATTGACATTTGGGATGGCATCAAGGGAGGGGGGAAATCTACTTAAACTTGTAAGATGCAAGCCATCATTCAGAAGTACACATCTGTATACTGTTTAAAAATAATTTTTTTTAAAAAAAATGGGTACTTTGCTTATCTCGTGTTCATAGTAATCACCTTGTGACATTAGCCTCAATTGAAAGAGTCTGAAACGGAAACCCAGAAGGATCACACTATGGGCCTAAGGCTGTAAAGCTGATAAATGGCAAAAAAGGGGCATGATCTAAGATGTAACTAGTCTGCTTGCTTCTCATCAATTAAAGGAAAGATAAAAGAAATTTTCATCTTCACATTATCAAATTTATTAAGAACAATTAAATCACAGCAGCAAAGTTATGCAAATGTTTTATATATTAAAACATTTAATAAAAAATAAATTTATCTACTTCTATATTATGTTTATATATTTTATACTTATGTCAAACTTTTGATTTATTTGCATATAATACCAGCATATTTATTTTCCTTATATATGTCTTCCTCTATTGCATAGGGAGATAGACCTTGTTTTGTTAACCACCGTATCCATGGCACATGGTAGGTGTTTCATAAAATTTGTTGAATGAATGAACTATGAACTGATTTTATGATAGGTCCTAGTGTAGAGAAGTTATACTTAAAAAAAAAAAGGTGTTTACAAAATCTTGGGGACTGAAAAAGACAAAAAGGACTACTGAGTTATGCAACAAATATTTGAATGAGAAATCTCTCCCTTCCCACCTAAAAGCTGTTCTATATAGTTAAATAAACAATGCACATTCAAAAAATTGGAAACAAAAAGAAATTTAAATTCTTAATTTCTTGGGGGGAAATTACTCTAGTTCTAACCTTTTTTTCCTGAGCAAAGGGATCCTTCCCACAACTCGTGCATTCCTAAGCTAGAGGGTACAAGCTCCTCTTTTGGGCCAACATTCTCAAGAACTTTCTACAAATACAGATTCACTTAAATCTTTTAGAACAAGACTGGGCTGTTTTCTGGGATTTCCACTAGGTATGGTCTGTAGATGGATTTCCTTCCGACTTGTAACAGATAAGTGTATGTGACACACAGAATCATATATATCACATATATAGAGATAGCTATCATATATTTATTCAAATAAAAACAAATCCTCAAATTTTACCTGTGGATTTTCCAATATTCGTTTAACACCATCGACAAGATGAGAGAGAAACTTGGCCCTCTCTGCATTGTTAAACAGGGATCTTCTAACGGAGGCAATCTGTACTAAGCAAGATAATACCTAAAAACAGGGCATAGCCCAAACACAGCTCATATTAAAAAGATTGTACAGCTATTTTCAAGATCTTTTCCACTCCTCTACTATACTTTTTTACGTATGCCTCTAATTTCTTCTTTCAATCCCTACTACAATTACAATATAGAAACATCAAAGAGGATATAGCTTAGGATATCTAAAACAACTTTATTAAAATAAAAATAAAAGCATTACATTCAAGCTGATCATAACAACTACTTAAATTCACACTTTGGAAATTACTAAACTTAGGCATTATTCTATGACCATCACAATGGCTTCCTCCATTCTTGTTAAGATACATATTTAATGCTTGAAAATACCAGGCAATTCATGGTTTAAATAAAGCTTTAGATTTTGTGTGTGTGTGTATGTTTCTGTTTTATTAAGATCTTTTGGCTAATCAGGCTTTGCTATGTAGTGCTACAATGAAATATCCGGGCCATGAAAAAACCAGCGTTTACGCTGAAAGCATTTTACCCTTTCCCTACTGTGCAAGGTATTTATGTTCTCTGCTCAACCAGATCTATTTTCTACCCTTCATTACCCTGCTCTGTTCCCTGGGAGGCTGACCCCTGTGAGTAACAGCAGCCCAGCTCCCTTGCCCTCTTGCTTCTAGTTGGCTTCAACCATTGGAAAGTACCAGCAAGGAGATCAGGGCAGGAGGAAAGAAGTGTCACCCCCTGCTGGGTCATGGTTGGCAGTCTTTACCTCTGCTGTACACTCCTGCTGTACAGCTTCAGCTTTCTCCTGAGCTCCTACCTGGCCCCTTGAAGCTTCCCACAATTGCTCACCACAGGGGGTACAGTCATCACCTCTTCTTAGATTCCCTTTATTTTGCCTACACCTTTATAAATAGGCTTTTCATTAATTACCCTTATTGAGTACATTACCTTGATACAAACAATACTGAATTCATGTTTTGTTAAAGCAAAGGAAGGTCTACATTAATTTGGAAAAGTACAATGACCAGGAAGTAGTCCACTGTAAAAACACTTCACCAAACACCCATTACTATACTGTGTCTTCTTTATGTTTTGCACAATGGTATTTTACCCCAACCATTTGAAACACCAGGACAAAATCTTTTAGGACCTGAATGAATTCTGTGATTTGAGGAGTTTACTGTTTTAAAGGAGGAATGCATCATTCCCAAGAGTTTTCAAATGCTAGCCTATCTATAAAAGAGTAATATGCAAATTAGCCATCACTCTACTATACCAACAAGCCACACCCACAAGCCAATCAGGAGCGAGTATGCAAATTAACCAAACTAAGATGGTTACAGCCACAGAGTGAGCTGGAGGGAGGCTGGGGTTTCCCTGGTGATAGAAGAAGCCAAGTTTTCTACACATCCTGGAAGGCCCAGGCCTCCACTCAAAACTATAAAGTTTCAATTATAGAAGGTAAATAAATCCCAACAAAAATGGTGGCAGCCACAGAGCTGAAGAGAGCAGGAGGCTAGGGTTGCCCTTGGCGATGGAGGAAGCCAAGCTTCTGCAGCCCCTGGCCTGTCTTGGCCTCTGCTTAAAGCTACAAAGTTCCAATTATAGAAGATAAAAAAATCCTAATAGAAATGTATGCCACCACAGAGAGAACAGGAGGGTTGGCTCCACTCCAGGCTACAAAGTTTCAATTGTAGAAGATAAATAAATCCCAAATACCAGGACCTCTGCTTGGGTCGTCAGGGGGCATGGCTTGCCTGCAAACTACCACAGGCCCCTCGTCCAGGCCACCCCATGCCCCAAGGGAACCCCCACCCTGATCCAGGACACCCTTCAGGACAAACTAGCTGGCCCCCACCCATGCACCAGGCCTCTATCCTATCTAATAAAAGAGTAATATACAGATTGACCATCACTCCAACACACAAGATGGCTGGGACCATGTGGTCAAAGATCCTGCCCCCATGTGGACACAAGATGGCCACTACAAGATAGCCAGCAGGGGGGAGTGCAGTTGGGAAGGACCAGGCCTGCCAGGGAGGGCAGCTGTGGGTGATCAGGCCAGCAGGAGAGGGCAGTTAGGGGTGACGAGGCTGGCAGAGGAGAAAAGTTGAGGGTGACCAGGCCTGCTGGGAAGGGCAGTTGGTGGGGAGGGACCCAGGCCTGCAGGGGAGAGAAGTTAGGGGTAACTAGGCCTGTAGGGGAGGACAGTTAGGGGCAAACAGGCTGGCAGGGGAGCAGTTAGGCATCAATGAGGCTGGCAGGGGAATAGTTAGGGGGTGATCAGGCTGTCAGGCAGAAGCAATTAGGGGCAATCAGGAAGGCAGGCAGGCAAGCTGTTGGGAGCCAGCAGTCCTGGATTGGAGAGTGGGCAGGCTGGGCTAAGGGACACCTCCCTGTGCCCCTGCACAAATTTCATGCACCCAGCCTCTAGTTTAGAAATAAGTATGCAAATTTTCCTTTCTATCACAGCTTCCATTTATCACTTATATTTGAGGGATTTTCAAAACTTCTCAGTCAAGACAAACTTCAGCTCAACAAGTAGAGGTAAAAAGTCAAGATGAAACAAAAAGAGCTTGACATCTGCAGCAATTTGTCATTAAACAGGAATAATTTTTAAAACAATTAAGACTTTATTGCATGAACTTTTAAGCTATAAGCTTGACCTTGGCTAGATAACCAACCCTAGTATTTCCATGCGTTAGTTATATGATTTTGTACAACAAAATGAACATAAGGTTCATTCACCATTGCTACTTTCTAGAAGTAGGTTTGCTTTAGAAACTGACTCACCAGAGGTGAAAATGAAGGAGGGATGGAATGATACAGGTCAAAAAACAGCTGCAGAGTTGAAGAATCTAAGAATGCTGAAAGACACAAAAGCACTTCATTGAGCATGAGTGCTGGCACTGCATTAGGGAGCATACATTTCCGCTTTCTTCACTTACATGGTGCTTATGTCCTTTGAAAATGATAAGCTAATAAAGGCTTTTTGTTTCCTGTTCTAAGGCATAGTTTTTAGCTCTTCTGAGAAACAGATTCATTCTTCTGATTCTCAGAAACTTAAGACAATAGGGCTCTGTTCATAGCAATAATTTTTATCTTTAGGAACATATAAACATAAGCACATATTCTTTTGCTTGATTTTGTTTTTAAAGTTCAAATGAATAACCTAATGAAAATCTCTTAAGTGGTTAACGTAAGAAGTCAAAGTCACACTGGTCAGTAATTAAGTTCTTTCAGGCTGGGCGATCCATAAGGTCTCTAAGAACCTCTTCCTCACCTTATGAAGATAGATGCTGAAATCATAAATGCTCTTGTACAATAAACAGGAACTGTTAAGGTTCCTGTAGACCATCCTACAGATACTGCGCAGAGCTGAGCAGCAGCCTGTTTCAGGTGGGGTGATGCTCTTACCTGATCTCCAGCTGGTGGGAATCTGTACTGTGCACAGGTCATCTGAGGACTCGTCAGTAGATGTGCCAATGAAATCAAAGTTTAGGCAGTTATGAGTGAGTTTGAGCAGTTGCATGAGCAAACCATGCTGACTTTCATCATTCAAGTTTAGATTCTTTCCAGAAGCCTGTAAAAATTAACATAATAAGCCCCAAGCAACCACTCCTCTTCCAAGCTTGCTACTAGATTCACAAGCAGGCTGTTGAGCCAGAAAGGGAGGACTACATTTCAACACAGAAAAGCGATGTTTCCCCTGCCACAAGATGCTACACTTCTATTACCTTAATGCCACCAAGACAACCTAGCTACCTATTATTACCACACATTTACTGTAAAACATGAAGCCGGTATTTAAAGAAATCCCCCCTTTTACACTTATTCTTTCCATGTAGACATAGTGGCCACAGGGAATCCTGAAGCTATATGTGTGGTTACTTCATTTGCCTGTGAAATTCTAGCTATGTCTAGGCAGGGCTGGGGTTAAATTCTGGGAGGGAGTTCTAGTTTGTTTTATATCCTGTCCTACCTTCTTTCTTCTTTTTAATATTATCATCATCAGAATCAACAAAAATCTTTCCAACCAAACCTAAAACAAAATGACCACTGAATTTTATTTATTCACTGGCAATTTACCTGCCTGTACTTCAATACTGATCCATAGCTCCTGGGAGTCTCATGTTCAAAGTTCATACCAGTTGTGAACTTGGTGAGAGCTGGCTGTTTTTATTTTTTAAATATATTTTTATTGATTTCAAAGAGGAAGGAAAAGGGAGAGAGAGAGAAGCATCAATGATGAGAGAGAATCACTGATCAGCTGCCTCCTGCCCATCACACACTGAGGATCGAGCCTGCAATACAGGCATGTGTCCTGACTGGGAATTGAACCATAATCTCCTGGTTCACAGGTCCACACTCAACCACTGAGCCACACGGGCAGGGAAGCTAGTTGTGTTTGATAGTATCAGTGAGGAGGATTCACAACTTAGTTTTCTCAAAAAGCTTTTCCTCTTCAGGGGGGAAAACAGTTTTTCTCTGAGCAGCTCACCCAACCTGAGTGCTATCTGGGAATTCTGAGATATGCGGGCAATTGAGAAAAAAGATGGACATCATTAAGTAGAATGACAGAGAATTCAAACTTGTTTCTAAAACGAAAACTGGGCCGAAACCGGTCTGGCTCAGTGGGTATAGCATCGGCCTGCGGACTGAAAGGTCCCAGGTTCGATTCCAGTCAAGGGCATGTACCTTGGTTGCGGGCACATCCCCAGTGGGTGGCGTGCAGGAGGCAGCTGATCGATGTTTCTAACTCTCTATCCCTCTCCCTTCCTCTCTGTAAAAAATCAATAAAATATATTAAAAAAAATAAAATAAAACTAAAACTTCAACTGGGCCTTAGTAAGTTTGGCTCAGTGGATAGAGTGGCAGCCTGTGGATCAAAGGGTCCCAGGTTCAATTCCAGTTAAGGACACATACCTCAGCTGCTGGATCCTTCCCAGCCCAGGCCCTGGTCAGGGCTAGTGCAGGAGGCAACTAACTGATGTGTTTCTCTCACATTGATGTTTCTCTCTGTCTTTCCCTCTCTCTTCCATTCTCCCTGAAAATCAATCCTCGGGTGAGGATTAACAATGACAACAAATAATAATAAAACTAAAACTGGAACACACTGAAAAATGAGAATAAGAACAAAAAACCCCCAAGTCCCTCAAATGAACAAAGAGTCAGAGACTAATCCCATTTAGCTTTCTGTAGGGACAAAGCAGCAAAACATGGTTATAAATGTGTAGAACACATAAGTTAACATTTCTTAGTTCAACTCTATCAATGAATGAATGGAAACACCAACTATTCTATTTTAAAACAGGTAATTTCCTTATGTGATACTGTCTATCCCTTCAGGTTATGAGATATAAATGGATGTTAAAATTCCAAAATCTGTTTTTCCTTACAGATGTTGCTTGTTTATTGGCTACTTTTAGCTCAGTAGGGGACAGGGAGTCAGACAAGTTTTAGTATGCTAACAATGTCATCTGAGCCTGCTTTCAGAGCACTACAGTTAACATGCCTTTACTCTACACAGGAAGATTTTATGTGGCTATAAAAAGAACAAACAACAGAATTTCAAACTTTGTGGTAAACTAGATTCCTTTAAGATAGGAGCATAGGATAATAGTCTCTCACTGATCTTCCGTAGGGAAATCACAATCCTTTCTCCAAAACCAGTGCTCAGACTGGCAAGTTTCTTCAGCATCTTAGAGACCGGTTATTATATGAGAGGTGCTTATGGTGATTAAAGAGATGCATAAATACCTATGGGGTCACTTATTTATCACCCTTTCAAAATAAACAGGGAAGCAGGACTCAGCCTACCATCTCACCTGTTTTAGTAAATTGCAGGAAAGTGTGAAGATATCAAATAATGATGAATCTCGGAAAGAAGAGGCAATTTTTCTGTGCTTGGTTAAAGGATGGGTGGTATCTGCCTGTGCAGAAAAATAAACAATGCAAGTTTTAGAATTAAAAAAAAAATTCATGCAGACTTTAAATAAAGTAGAAAGATTTCCAATAAAAGCAATATAAATACAAATACATTTTAAACATTTAAATTACTATAAAAATCATATAAAGGAAGAGGATGTAAAGGACAATAAGCTGCTAATAGCAAGAATACCATGTCTCCAAGGTTTATAGAGGGAAGACAGGAGGAGGAATGAATATCTCCATTGCAAAGTTCAAATTTCCTCTACATCTAGGTAAAATTTAACAAATTTTTGGCAGATATTGCTAAAAATTACTATTATGTTGCCCTGTTGTTTAGTTTCAAAAACATAAAGTAGCATGGCTTGGGTTTTGGTAAACAATCCACTGGGCTGAAGTTACTGCAGAATTTCCAAAACAGTCATTAACCAGCAGCCATGGATTTCATATGAATGACAATAGCCTGTAAATACTTTCCTTCTCTAAACTATTTGTTTCTACGTGGAGTCCAGACCCCAGGAGTGAACACTTTAATTATATGGTTATATTGCTCACTTATTCATCTTTTCAGCCACATTTTAAAGGTTTTGGTGGTTAAGGATGAAATCTTTTACTACTTTAATATGTCCTCTATTCCTGCTGCTACTCAGTAAGTAGGTGGTAACTCAATAAAAGGGATAAAAAAATGTTAAAGGTTGTCAGGGTATTTTTTCCAATTGAAAGCTTAAATCTTTCTATGCACTAACCAATTCATCCTAGAGGAAGCTCATTTTGCCTTTGGCACATTAAAGAATAATAAGGCAAGATTTCTGACAGAGCCAAGTTATGAGCCCTACTGATTTTATTTCTAAGCTCAGATAAGAATGCTAACAGAAATACACTTTCTGATTTGAATCTGACAACCCCTTAACTAAAAAGCTCCACAGAAAATTAAGTTATATAGAGGTTCAAAATATTCCTCATTTCCAGCTTCAATGTCAGTGTGTTATCATAAGCGTCCTAGATAAATAAGCTACTGCTGGATTATATATCCTATAACACATATAACCTATTATGCTGACCATAATACCAAGAATAATTACATTAAATACATTATACACATTTCTATTATTTTCTTAAGAAAGACAAATAAAATTTAAATCCTTTTTATACCAACACTGATATGTTTTGTGAGGCCAAGCTTCACAAGGAGAGAACATGAATCCCACTATCTCTGTACTTATTTAATGCTCGCTTTCCAACTACAAAGGTAACAATAGCTAAATAAGTAGATAGCCCTAGCTGCTTTGGCTCAGTGGATGGGGCTTTGGCCTGTGGACTGAAGAATCCCGCCATTTGATTCTGGTCAAGGGCACATGTCCAGGTTGTGGGCTTGGTCCTTAGTGGGGTGCCTGCAGGAGGCATCCAATCAATGATACTCTCTTTTATCATTGATGTTTCTATCTCTCTCCTTTCCTCTCTGAAATCAATAAAGATATATTTTTTAAAAAAGTTATTAAAACACAGTCTTTGGAATAAGACTGTGGACTCGAATTCAGATACTGTTGCCTGCTAATTGTGACACCTTAGACAAATTATTTAGCCTCAGTTTCCTTCTCTAGAAAATGGGATAACCACAGTACCTTTCTAGGACTACTGTAAGAATGAAATAAGTTAATACAAGTAAAGTGCTCAGAATAGTGCCTATCACATAGTAATCACTCAAACGTATAAGCTATTATTATTTTGATAATTATTGACCACAATGGGGATAATATGTGACAGAGCACACGTACAGCCTCCAGATTTTAATAGGCTAAGCAAGTGTATTTAAAATAGTACCAATACAGTTAAAACTTCTCATGGGTTAATAAAAATGTCTGTATAATTATGAGCAACAGCAAAAGTGATGCCAATGTAATTATTAGCTGACAACTGAAGAGTGAGATATTATAACTAATATTAATACTGACTTGTTCAGTAATTATAAATTTTAGCTGGATATGAAAGTAAATGACTGAAAAATAACAGCCAGAGCAAAAGAAAGCCACTGGTGTTTCCTCTGTAGTGATTTGATCTGTATCATCAATGACTACATAAAACATTTGGTATTTAGTAGAATATTTTATGCATTCTGAAAATATTATCAGCAAGTCTTTAATAACCGAATGTGGTAATTTATTTTTAAATGATTATAAACATATATTAATGTATGCAGCATAATGTACAATGATGCTGGTTCCACTTTTGTGATTCCTTTTAAAAAATTCATTATTTTTCATTAACAAATAAATTATCTCATTAAGCTTTTGATTTAGGACCATTGCTTGTATCTCGAATAGTGAACATTAATACCAGTGAGAAAAGCTGAGATGGGGATAAAATATTATGGAGACAGAAGGGACCAAGACAAAAAAAGTGAGCTAGGTTTGTACTTACAGAGGAAAACCCAATGCAATTATTTTGTTTCAAAAGGGCATTAATCACTTACCGCAAAAGCACACAACTGCCAAAAACGATCATCCCACACAGAGCAGAAAACACCAATACTAAGAAAAATATGGCACTTACTTCAATGAGGAAGGCTGTAGCACTTACTTGATTAATTTCATTGGTTAGCTGAGATAAAATTGTGACGCCAATGATGCAGTATTCAACACTATCCTGGTTTAAAAAAAAAAAGGAAGAGTTGGTGTGTGCAGCTCGATTTCAACCTTGGAGATGCAGTCACACCTTGGAAATGGGATGCTATTAAAACTGCCTAGACAAGGTAGCAAGGAACCGTAGTTCAAAACTGCTGCTTTGTAGGACATAAAACCTAACTGCCATAAGAAAGATGGCTGAATCTGACTTCATAAAAATTGAAACCTTTCATAATTTAAAAATAACCATAAGCATTATACCATGCACATTATAAAAAGAGAAAGTGGCAAAACACACTTAAGATAAATTACAAATGAATGTGTAACAATTTTCAAAGAAACTGTATATAACAAGAAAAAAGGCAAAGAAGCCAACTTAAAAATATAAATAAGATATAAGCAGGAAGTTCATAAAAAAATAAAAATTAAGTAGTAAATTAACCTATGAGAAATTGTTCCATCCCATTCATAACTCAAATGCTGAGATACCAATTCTTTTTACCTATTAAATTAGAGAAATACAATAGTTGAGCTTTCAGGGTGGAAGCACAGGGAAATAGGTACCTTCTAATTGTTGGAGGAAGGAACTTTTTTGGGGGGGAACTTTTTTTGGGTGGGGGTGATTTGGAAATATCTTTAAAAGCCAAAATACACATATTCTTTTGCTTGAGTAATTCCAATAATCCCTATACACTTATTCAAAGTATGACAAGATAGATATATATGTAAATCAATCTACCTACCTACCTACCTACCTACCTACCTACTCACCTACCTATTTGGATAGTCACTGTTTATTTAACAGTCAAATATAGAAGCAAACTTAATGCCTACCCCTAAGAGATCAGTTAATTAGAGTATGGTATTTAAGATTAGAATAGTATGTAGGCATTAGAAAGAATGAAGGAGGGTTTGTTTGTGCTCATGTAAACATACAAAGCCAAGACACATTAAGGGTAAAAAAGACATAGATAAGAACATATCAAACAATTCTATTTTGTGTACTTTCTAAAGAGTAGAAGTAAGTATATGCATGTTGCTTCTCCCATTCTTATTACATTAAATATATACATCATACCTGTAAAAACCTTGTGACGTCTGTGATTGCATTTCTGAAGACATAGTCATCCTTCTGACAGTCAAACCAGCCCAGCTTTGTGATTCTGGCATACAACTGAATAAGTGCTTGAGTCACGAAAGTAGCCAACTTTGGCCGAGTGGCAAGGTAGTTGAGCACATAGTTCCCTATAAAGCAAAAACAACCCACATGATATAAAGCTCTGCTAGGGAAAGGCATATATCTTTAAATGTACTAAAGTCCAAGAAATGGCAATATTATACTCTAAACTGCCTTACGTCTTCATGCTACTGAGAAATGGGACTTTTGAGTGGAAGATTACTAGGCTTTCTAATTGAGAATGTTATACTTGTCACAATCAAGAACCCGAAGTTTGGCAGCCTCGAATCTACTCCTAGATGGTTAAATCACACAGTCTGCACAAAATTCAAAATCTTTAACAATATTTTTCTTAGTTATTAATGGCAGTAAAGACTGAATTAAAGAAACTTTCTGACAACTAAAGGGGTTACTTAGGCTTATCTAGAAGTAATTATTGTGGGCCCTCTTCCCTTTCATAAGCTCAAAATTCTGGGGGGATGTAGGGGCGGACCTAGATTCCAGATATTCTGTATGCTTAGCAATTTCAGGACATTATCAACAAGTATCATAAATTTAACTATTACCACCAGCACATTATTAAGCAAACTAAATTCTTTAAGAGAGAATAGACAAGTCTCTACTTACGAATATCTATTCGTTGCTCCAATGGTAGAGGGTTGTTTGTGCGTGATACAAGCTTTGTAAGGCATGTAGCTGCCAGTAACTGGGAGTACGATGACTATGAAAAGAGGGGGGGAGAAATATAGAATTACATTTTATTGAGTCATAAGATTTTTTCATTTGGAGATATCTGCTCAGATTTAAGAAAAAATTGTTATGCTATATTAAATCTTATAGATTTTAGAGCGTCTATCATTTTAAGAAAAAGAAGCCAATATAGCATGTGCTCAATTTGGCTGATTTCAATCATGAACAAGGGGCAAGATCAAGTAAATGGCCTGATCAAACTGAATCCAATATTTCCATTTCTTCAAGGGGGAACATGGGAGAAGGGATCTTTTCAGAAAGGTATTAAGGTTTTCAGAAGACAAATCTCTTTTCATTTAAATCAAGAATTCACCCATCAATAGACTTGTTAAAATGATGTTTCAAAAAGTTTCACCTCAAAAATATCCCCAAAGTCACCTCTAAATATTCCTTTAGTATGATAGAAAGAAAGAAAAAGAAGTATTAGAAGGAAGATCAAGTAAAAGGCCTGATCAAACTGAATCCAATATTTCTAATACTCCAATATTTACATTATGCTGTACAGTTAACCCCAAATTACTAGTATGTTTTTTTTACCAGCATAGCTATCAATCAGTTACAGCTTTGGAGAATATGCTAGTTTTATAGTAAATTCATAACAATTATTTATGAGAAAGAGAAATTATGGCCACATATATGGAATAGTATTATCATATTCTCAAGTGTAGATTTTAATGAATTTTAACCTTATATAAAATCAGAATTATCTATCTGATCATAATGTGCAAGAAGGAGCCATGTGCGAATTCTTCCATGTGACTGTATTACATAATGTCATAAACAGAGACAGACTCAGAATCATTAAAATAATTTAATCAAGGATCAAGGATAATTGTCTATAAAACTAAAAGTCCTTAATACAGTAGGCTTTCTACAGGCATTTACATTATACCACCAGTTATAAAAAAATTTTTAAGCTTAAGAAAAAATCTATAAAAGTGACTTTAACATGTGACTTTTATTCAACATCCCTGAACAGGTTTTAAGCTGATTAGAGTGGGTGTGTAAAATCACTAATAACGTAAGAGAGACTGCTGTAACATGGTGTATAACTATACACTACAAAACACGCAAATGGTCTCTATACATAATTCCAATAAATCTGTAAGATCACTAAGAAGTCAACATAGATTAACAGGGAAGAATTTACTATGATGAGGTGTTCTCAGTATTGCAGAGGTCCTGTTCTATTGCAGCCTGCTCATGGTCAGTAGGAGCGACTCCAGTTAGCATAGTGTTAGAGAGGGAGTCAAGTGGAAAGCTAGTTGTGCATGTTCCACAGTACAAATCTAAGTGGATCAATCATAAGATCAAGTGACTGAAAGGAAATATATAAAACACTACATATGAAAATAGAACAGAGCACCATGCAATCTCTGACCATGACTTCAGATACTTGCAAAAAGAGTTAGCTTCTCTAACTACGAAAGGATAACTTTTAGACTGCAATTTGTTCTGTTTACTAATGAAAATGTAAAAATGGAGTCACCCAAAATTTTACCCTTTCAACAAATTAGTTTCTTTCGTCCTTTTCACATTTCCTTCCAGTCTTAAGTATAGTACTAGCGCTAGTCTGATTGGGATTCTACTCTCTCAATGCCTTCTTGATGGTTACATTTTTACCCTTCTTCAGACCCCCATCTTGCCAAAATATTTATCAAACTATGTCTCATTAAAAGTATTATTTTGATCACTGCACTGCTATTTTTAGCTAAAAGAGGTTCTAATTCCATTTTTAAAACTGTGACTTCCGCCGAAACCGGTTTGGTTCAGTGGATAGAGCGTCGGCCTGGGGATTGAAGGGTCCCAGGTTCGATTCCGGTCAAGGGCATGTACATTGGTTGCGGGCACATCCCCAGCGGAGGGTTGTGGGGGGCAGCTGATCGATGTCTCTCTCTCATCGATGTTTCTGGCTTTCTAACTCTTTCCCTTCCTCTCTGTGAAAAATCAATAAAATATATTAAAAAAACACACAAAAAAAACTGTAACTTCCAATACTTTTCATTGTCAAGACCATTTCCCCTATATTTCTAAGGTAAGAAGCAGCAGCTGTAGCATAGAGGAGGAAAAATAGAGAAGACTGGAGAACTTGTAAGGTAACATGGACTTTGTGGATAAGAAGTCATTTATATACAGCCCCTTCTTCTTTGCAAGGAGGTAGTAATTAAGAGTAAACAACAGAAAAGGGGTCCCAGAAATTAGACAACATAAAAAATGACAGGACAAAATATATATGTTTGGTGTGTTCAATGAGATTTTACAGAAGAGGCTATATGGCCTTCCTTCCCTTTTTTTTTTTTTTTAAGGTGGCTGATCTGGCAGGTATGGTGCTTTTTAAAAGTAAAATTAAGAAGGCAAAGGCACCTAGAAGAATCCCAATCCACCCCTAAACAAGAATATATTTTCTTAAATATAGTATCTTTTAGGATTTTTCAAATCTTACGTACACTCCCTCTTTCGAGGAGTAGCTGGCACTTGCTCAGGCAATCAGGGCTGTTGGTGAATTCAACCAAGGCTTTCTCTGCCTGGAGCCGAGTGGTTGTATCTGTGGTTTCATACAGCTGTTTGCACAGATTCTCTAACTGGGCCAGGCTCTGGAAAAGATGAGTCAAGGAAGTAATCAGTACAGCCTACTATATTAGCAAGAAACCATGCTTGAAATTACTGGACAAAAAGAAATAATAATCAATGAAGAGAGACTTGCTTCTCAACTCTGAGGAGAAGCCAGGTGACCTTTATCTAATAATATAAAGATTATATAATTTAATAGCTCTTTATTTGATGCTTTAGAAGACAAAGTGATAGAATGACCAATAAATCTATGTATTTTTTTCAGTTACTCTGTGAAAAAATCACAAATGGTATATTTTTTCCTTGAAAATACCCATTCTCCTAAGCTTTACCCAAAAGCTTTCAAATAAAAATTTAGAATTTGTTTGCCAAAATTATGAATACTAGTCGCTGCTGTAAAATGAAGCACATAAACACATACTATAAATGTCACATATATCTCCACATAGTTTTACATATTTTCCCTTTGCCAAAGTAGTATTAGCTTATAATTATGTGAATGTATACAGATACCAACCTCTCTAAGAAAACTTCAGAATGTATGTACATACGCACCTTCCTCCCTGGATCCCTCATGGCTAAAGTTCCGTAGCCAGGAGTCTTTTCTGTTGTACTTTAAACTCTTGCTTCGGATCCAAATTTAAATGGCAGGGTCAAAATAAATTCAACCCTAGCATATGCTCACACAGAGATAAGACAAGGGAAACGCCCCCAAATAAACCCTTCTCTCCAAATCTTGAACCAGTTCCAAATAAGCAGGAAGGGGATGGGTGTGTGCTTTGGTCAAACCCCAGAGGGACACAAATCTACTTCCACTTAATGCAGCATTAAAAAGCAAAGGAAAGAACTAGTAAGAGTTGACTTAATATCACCCTGCCCTAACTAGAGAAGAGGCAAAAACATGTTAGTGTTTAAAAGAATGGTTTGGACTTTAAAAAGGAATCTACGCCTATTTTCTACAGTAGCATGCAAGATGTGGTTTAAACAGTTCAAAGAACCCCAATACTAGAATTGACAATTCTGATAAGAAAAAAAATATTTTAAAAAACCAACCTGGTTGAATAGCCTAAAATAATATTGCACACCCATAATCTGCCCAAGACTTTTATTACCATGTTATTTCATTAGGCTGTGACTATAAATCACAGTCTTCCCATTAAGCAAGCAAGCTCTTAGGGCAGGATACTGATTTTACTCAACATGATTAGTAAATTTCAAAGATTAACCTAAAGAAAACCAGAAAGACAAATATTGACACTCCAAGATCACCACCAGTCTCACTTCAGAGAGCCCCCCCCCCCCACTTCCCGACCCCTAAGAACACAGTAAAACAACAAAACAAACCAACCACCTTTACAATATCTCAATATCTCGGCTCTGACTAGGCCTGTGTTTAATTGATTCCTCCCTGACTTATACTTAATACTTCTTCAATTCAAAAGCACAGAGAAAACCGCGCTTGCAAAGATCTCAAGGAATAAAGCTCTGTAAGTAGTATCTACATTTTTTTTCACATACCTTATAAACACAAAGAATTAATTACAAATATTCCATAAACACATATGGAAGTCAGTGATCTGCTTGCCAATACTGGTCCAAGACCTACCAACAAATGGTTTAATTATAAATTCCCATATCTAAGCAAGGGATTAAATTTTCCTCGCAAAGTTTTTGTTTCAACCCAGCAGGCAAGTTTTTCCTCTCTCTATCTATAAAAGGTTTACTTAAAAGAAAGGGAACACATTATTTTAACTAAATGGGAAGATAGCTGTAAAATCTGGTGTTGGGTATTAGCAGTCGCCTCAAAACCTCTACAGCCACCACACCCTGAGCAGATTCCCTAAACAGTCCTGCTGCTTAAGGTATAATGATATCCTTAAAGTCAGATCAATCAGTTCCTGGTGGCACCTCGATGCAACTCTTGTTTATGTTCAAACATCGGCTAAGCATCTGTCACCAGTAGTTCTGTATTGCTAACAACAGACATGCAGGTTCTGGTGGGCATCTTGTTGTTGTTTTGCTTTAATTTAGCAGAGAAAAAACATACTGCAGGGTAAGTCTGGTAATGAGTTTTCAGCTCAAGAAACAAGAATGTTTAAAAAACAAAAAGTAATTTGACTATTTACACAGTTTCGAGAATTAGAGCTTTTAATTCTTTATTTCCAGAAGAACAAATAGGAAACAATTTTGTTTCCCCAAACAATTAGTAGAAACATCTAAAATCAAGCGGGGTGAGAGTCATTATATTTGCCCATACTCCCCATGGAAGGAGAGGGGCTGAGACATTTACATTATTTTGTTTTTGAGTCCTCATGTTCCCAAAGTAAATCTAATAGATTATTCTGAATGACCTTTTTCTGGACACAGAATAATTTATCTTATTTGATTAGCTATTAAGACTAGTACCTTACATTTAGGGTAACAACAATATAACTCAGCATCTTCCTCTTTTGCTTGGTCATACCTGTATGACCATTTCTTATTAAGGATGGCTAAATAATGATGCTAGTTCAGTCACACAGAACCCCACAGAGAAAAATGCCTATTTTCTGTTCCTGAGATGGCCAAACCTATAATCCACAGAGAAGCTTCCATCTAGTCGCACTACAACAGAAAAGCCCATTGGGTTGGAGCGAAATACTTCACAGAACTGTAAGGCAATCTTCAACTAACAAAGTATTGCTTTAGTAAAAATGCAAGGTGATCAAACCCCCAACTATGTTTAGCAACATTATTTTTAATATAGTCTTTTAAACCCAGATAGAGAAAATGTAGCTCAATTATTCTCTTTTCAATATAAGATGCTACCAGTTCAGACTATGAACCTCAGAATACAATGATTTATCTGAAGATTAAAAGAAAATGAAAATTTTGTTTGCATCTTAGATGCTATATACTATCCCACAAAGTAGAATACCTTGGAATTTATTTTTAGTAATTCGTAAAACATGCTTTTTAAAAAAGCCTAACAGTATATACTTTTAAATTAGTCTTACTGCTTTAAAAAATATTCACTTGGAGGTTTACAGGAGACTAGGCTACTCTCTTTGAAAAAGGATTTGATGACATTCCCACTAATGCCAACTACTGACCTAGAAAACAAGCACAATCCTTGGATGGCTAGTAAGTTGTGCAGGTGCTCTGCAGGGCACATCTGTCAGAACCACCTGGAATGATCAGAAGCCACAAAGTGTAAAGGCAGGCTCAACCCAGAGAAGTTCTCATGAAGAGTATAGAGTAGAATTACCATCTAATAGCTGAATTTTCATGATTAGGATGCCTTAAATATAAAAAGAATTGCTGGGAGATAAAAATCAAGCCATTTTTAACCTGTTTATTAACTCCATCAATTTAGATCTTTAGTTGGAATTTTTCTGTGTTCTAGAGAACACTGTGTTAAATAAATCAAAAGATGTATACTGAACCTGTCAGAAAACAAAGCATGTTAAAGATCTACAAAGTAAGGTTTAAAAAGGTGATATACTAAAACTCCTAAAAATTCATAACAATAATTATTGAGAGGTTAAAAAAAAGGGGGGCAAAATAGTATGTAGAGTATATCATGTGTGATATATGTTAGCAAATTCTAGATGAAAATGTGGATGAATACAAACCAAACAATTATCTCTGGAGGTGATATTATGGGAGACTTAATTTCTATGTTATAAATTATTCCGTAATTTTTTATCAACCATATACTACTTATAAGCAGGAAATAAACACACCTAGCAACTGTATATAGACTGAGCAAATTTAAGTTACATTCTTCTTCTAAAATAACTCTTCTAATTAGGAACATATTACTAATTAACAGCTGATTCTGTTTCCAATCAGAATTCATAAAACCAAAAAGGCAAAAGGCTACATTTAAAAAAAAAATGTCTGTTTATTACCACTTTTATTTTGTTCTTTCTTACCATTAATAAACGTTGACAGTTTTAAGGGCATGAAAAGAACATTTCATGCAGTTTCCTCTAGTTTACCAAGTAATCTAGACAGCAATCTTGTAGGTCAAAGCTATTTTGGTTTTATACATATATTAGATCATAGGATGTTACTGCAGTGGGGCCAATGGGGGAAAGTGATGGATCTCTGAATGAGAATGTTTATATATACAAACTGTTAAAGAAAAAAGTTTACGAAGCCAGTGCATAAGACTTGAATCTATACTTTGCAAGAGAACATCCGAATGGCCAACAGCTCAACTATCATCAGGAAATGGACACTCAAACCACAATGAGATATCCATTAGAATGACTAAAATGAAAATGCCCAGATCAAGTGGATAAGAAACTGGAACTCATACACTACTAGTGGAGTCTGAATTGGTCAAACACATTGAAAAACTGGCAGCCATCTATGAAAGCTACCCTATGACCCAGCCATTCCACTCCCAGTTACACACCGGGTAGATGTATGTGTTAAATTCACACACACACAAAACAAGTACAAGAATGTTCATGGCAGCACTAAATGTAATAGTTCCCAAACAGAAAGCCATCGTAGTAGTATGAATAAATATTTCATTAAAAACATATATATATATATATATATATATATATATATATATATATATCTTTATTGATTTCAGAGAGGAAGGGAGAGGAAGATAGAAATATCAATGATGAAAGATAATCATTGATTGGCTGCCTCCTGCATCCCCTCTCCCCCTTTTACTAGGGTTCGAGCCCACAACCCAGGCATGTACCCTTGACCGAAATCGAACCCAGGACCCTTCAGTCTCCAGGTTGATGCTCTCTCTACCCACTGAGCCAAACAGGTAGGGCAATATTTCATTTTTTAATCTGTGTGCTGGTTTCACAGGCATGCTCATTTTGAGAAAATCCATTGATTGTACATTTATAATTAGTGTATTTTTCTGTATATTCTATTTCAATATCTTATTGAAATATAAGCTTTAAAAACAGATGGATGAATGAATGCCACAGTTTTCCCCACACTCCCCAGGTATTTACTCTCATCTTTTTCTTTCTGATACTGTAGAAAAGAATTTCAATAACCAACAACTGCACTTCAGATTTAGAATGTTTAGAACCACAAGTCCCATTATTTTCTCAGTAAATAAATAAGGTAGGAGTTTTGGATACATTTAAAGACATTCTGTTTCTGAGAGTATTAAGAGGGTGAGTAAAACTTTTTGGTTGCAGGTGCTGTGTAATGTGTACTGCTGTAAAACAAGATAAAACACATATTTTTTGCAAGTGATAATGCTATGCAAGAGCCTTGCATGCATTAGATAAGGATGGCAAGTCTGCGAACTTATGAGACTGCAAAATTCACACTTCAAACTACTAATCAATTCTAATTTGTAATAAACACATGATTTAGCATTGTGGGTAATAGGCAACCAAAACACACGTAAACATTATAAACTGCCAGACTGACTATGCCTGGTCACTTAGTGGTTTATTGACTTATAAATTTAATTCAACTGTTTCACTTAACATGTCCCTAGAAACCGGTTTTGGTCCCTTTTCATAGTCACTAATGGTGCAGAGAAATACAAATTGCAGTGTAAGCTGAATTTTCTAAAGCACTGGTGTCAAACTGGTGGCTTCAAACTGGTCCATGTTTCTGTTTTCAACTGGTTTAAAATTTTGGATTTAAAGTTTCACAAAGTTACCAATATTTCATAATAACACCTGGTTTTCTAGCTTCAAATTAAAAATGAGAAGATCTATAATACTGGATCTGAATTTTCAAGTGTCACTAATCAGATGACACTAAGAAGGCAGTGCTCTGGGCAGGCTGCTCTAGGTCACCACAGTCCCTAAGCACCTGGACACTGCAGACATCTGAGTTTTCTCGCTTGAATGGAATTTTGTCTCATACCAATGGTTCCCTCTGGGAAGTCAAAGTTAAATAGTGAGCATATGGCAGTTTTACAGACTTTGGCTTAATTTTGGGTATAACTTTGTGCCAAATGTGAACTTTTGAGTATAAGGGGCTACATAAAACTTAGGCAGAGAAAAGAATTAGATGGAGAATTAAGCAACTGGATACTGGTCTTAGTAATTAACTGGGTGGCTTTGGGCAAGTCAATTTCCTTGAGCTTTAGTTCTCTCATGTGTAAAATAAATGGGTATTATTATATTGTTTTTAAAAGACACTCCCAATTCTAAAACGCTATGATCGCAATTTACTGTTCTTCCTACTTTAATTATATAAGTAAATCAGATTTAAAGATAAGCAAAATTAAAATAATGATGTAAACAATAGGGCAAATTTTTTAAAAGAGAGAGTTACTTTTAAAAAATAAATCAGGCAATACTCACTGTAGCATAGCAGCTTACCCACAACTTTAGTGACCCAGCAGCAGGACTTTGGAGTGGAGGTTCAGTATAGTCTAATAGTTAAGACCTTAGATGTCAGACAAATCCCTACTCCTCTATTTACTAGCTGTGGAAATATGATTAATTACTCAAATCTTTCAACCTGGCATTCATTTCTTTTAAATAGAAATAACATCTACTTCACAAGGTTGGAAAAGTCAATGAGGCAATATATGAATGGTAATGTAAATATCTGTGTTTTCCAATGGTCTTAGGCAACCCTGCTAGCGGTTCTCAATCTATGGATCGCAACCCACAGGTTGAGAACCATTGCTGTACAGCCTAAGACCATTGGAAAACATAGATATTTACATTACGATTCATTAACAGTAGCAAAATTACAGTTATGAAGTAGCAACAAAAATAATTTCATGGTTGAGGGTCACCACAACATGAGAAACTATTAAAGGGTTGTGGCATTAGAAAAGTTGAGAACCACTGTTCTAAAAGAACTTTGTGTTAAAATGACAACACTGACCACACATCTAATTTTGTTCCCTCCCAAACTTAACTCAAACAACACTAAAGGAATGTCTTTAAAAGTCATAAACCCACAAGTATTATGACAGGAAAGTAGTCAATAGCAACAAATATTTAGAATCCAGAAAAATCAGTGGTAACTGACTTAAGAAAACCAAATCCTTTGCCAGTGGTGGGGAAAATCAACCTGATTTACACTCCATGCTCAGGTGTTAAGTTGAAGTGAGGTGACCAAAGCAAAGAAAAACAGGGTGAAAGTATTTTTGAGAAGTCAGTGTCCAGAAGTCAGATATCTTCCTTTACTCTACGCTTCTGAATGGCTGTACCACTTTCTCTGGCTTGGAATTCACCACGGCAGTCAAAAGCACAGTTGATGATGTGAACATCATGTAAGCTAACAGGTTGATTAGGTGGCCATGTGTGCATCCCATGAGTCTCTCCTTCCATCCAGAAATGCCTGTGTCTAGACTACTATCTAGACAGGAGTTTAGAAGATTTTCCCAAGAGTCTCATTAGTCATAAAAGAAACACCTAAAAAAGATGCACTAATATATGGTTACCCAGTAAATGGCACAATCCAATTACCCTACTTGTTTGCTTGATGTCTCAAACAGACAAGTCTCACCCCCACACTTAATTTCCAATCAGCTTTGTAGTCTCTTAATCTTGATTTTAAGCAAATAATCAAGGATTGCCAGAAATCTGAAGAAAGCCTTTAATATGGAAGATAGTGTTAAAAATAAGACAACAGACCAAAAATGAAATTGCTTATGCCAAGCCCCATATCACCAAACTGAGACAATTAGTTTCAGCTCTCCAAGAAATGGAATCATAAACCAGTCAATCAGGAAAGTAACTTGACACTAACCAACCTTCCTTTTTGCCTATTATGACTTCCTTATTCCTGTTCTTCTATCTGTAAGTCTTTCATTTTATACAGCTCTGCAGAGCTTTCTATCTCCTAGACTGGATGCTGCCCAATCGAAATAGATATTTGCTCAAATAAACATAAAAAAATTTTTAAATATGCTTCAGTTTATCTTTTAACAATTTGAATCTAAACATACCAAAAGCAACCTACCAGGAGCAAAGAGAAACTGGAGAGAGAAGGAAACTTGGAAAAAAAAAAAAATGGGGGAGGGGGGAGAGAGAGGATATTAACCTCACCAAAGGTAAGAAAATATATTACAACTGTGGAATAATAAGAGGCACTGAAAAAAGAAAAAGACAAAACAATTAACAACATACACATTTAAAAACCATAAAAAAGATCTCAGAAATAATACATCAGAGATAAAATATCTACTGAATGATTTTAGCACAATAGATGAAAATCAAGTCATACCCAGGCTCTTACTGTGAAACCTCATAAACCTGAGGGACAAAAAAAAGATTCTATAAGCTGTAGTGGGTCAAAAAAATAAAATAAAATCCAAGCCAGGTAACACATAAATGATGAGGGACCAGATGGCTCTGGACAATACAAAAGCAACACTGAAAATACGCCAACATAACAACCAATGTCTGCAAGATTCTGAAAGAAAATGATCAACATAGAATGCTATACGCAGGCCAAGAACTAATCAAGTGTGAGGGCAAAAAATCCATGCTATTTCGGCCATGGAAGGCCACAAGAATCTATACTCGGGCTTCACACCAAAATTGGAGCAATCTCATAAAAAGGTAAGCATGGAATGCAAGAAAGAACTACAAAACAGGAGAGGGACATCAAGGAATCCCTTGGAGGGTGGTGAAGGGAGATGACAACTGTGTGTTACTCATCCAGAGGAGCCAGGCCCTGTCCAAGCACAGTGACCCAAGGGGCAGGTCACGTGCCAAAAGACATCACCAGGATGCCTGATGCCATGCAGGGCAGAATACTTGGGTGAGAGTTCTCATGTTAAGAAGTTTTCACCTTGATCTTAGATCCAAGATGGTGGCATAGGTAAACACCTACACTGCTGCCTCGCACAACAATTTCAAAACTACAACTAAAAGACAGAACGGACATCATCCAGAACCACAGGAAAGCTGGCTGAGTGGAAGTTCTACAGCTAGAAGGAAAGAGAGGGGCTCACGGAGACCCAGAGGAGCTGCAAAAAGCTGAGGTATGGAGATGTGTGCGTGGAGAGAGCAGGTGCCAGAGTACCTGGCTGGTTTTCTCTGGCGGGAGGGAAACGGAGACTCTCAAAGGCACTGAACCCCTATCCTATGACACTAAACCCCAGATCCAGCCGAAACTCATACGGGGGAGTTTGGACTGTGAAAAGGGAGAGGTGCATGGAAATTTAGGGGAGTTGCAAAAGATCAAAGGCCTGGTGGCGTGCACGGCACTGCTGTTTGTGCCGCTGGCTTTCGCGAGTGGGCGGGAGACAGACCCTCCCAACTGTGCCACTTCTGACTCCACTAAACCCCTGTTTCGGACGAAACCCTGGAGACCTAGACTCGTGTGGTCCTGGTGCGCAGGGGAGCTGGAAAGGCAGCGGTTAGAGGCACTGCAGGCGGGGGGCACGCACAAGGACTGCTCCAGCCATTACCCAGTCACGGGAGACTCAGGGGCCGTGGAGGGTGGGGCCGACTGGAAGGCAAGGCGGTCCCTTAAGCCCTGAGACTCCACCCATTTCAAGCTCAACAGAGGCTTCTGTGGCTTTGCACGTCTGGTATCATAAAGCTGAATTCAACACAGAAGTTTCCCCGGCATAGTGAAAATGCCGAGACAAGGGAAGGGATTACAAACAAAAGAAATGGAGGAAAAAAAATGACTGGATATAGAGTTCAAAACCACGCTTTTAAGGTTTTTCAAGAATATGCTAGAAAAGTTG
Source organism: Lasiurus cinereus (assembly GCA_011751065.1). NCBI lineage: Eukaryota > Metazoa > Chordata > Mammalia > Chiroptera > Vespertilionidae > Lasiurus > Lasiurus cinereus. Next base: position 6,188,712 of record JAAGEH010000101.1, read on the forward strand.
GATAAATTTAGCGAGACCCAAGAGGAGATGAAAAAGGACCAACTAGAAACACTGACTGAAATAAAAAATATTATACAGAGTCCTAACAGCAGACTAGAGGATGGCAAGAATCAAGTCAAAAATTTGAAATATAAAGAAGCAGAAAACATTCAACTGGAAAAGCAAGAAGAGAAAAGAATCCAAAACTGTGAAGATAATGTAAGGAGCCTCTGGGACAGCTTCAAGCGTACCAACATCAGAATTGTGGGGGTGCCAGAAGAAGAGAGAGAGCAAGATACTGAAAACCTATTTCAAGAAATAATGACTGAAAACTTCCCACATCTGGTAAAAGAAATAGACTTACAAGTCCAGGAAGCACACAGAACCCCAAATAAAAGGAATCCAAAGAGGACCACACCAAGACACATCATAATCAAAATACCAAGAGCAAAAGACAAAGAGAGAATATTAAAAGCAGCAAGAGAAAAATAGTTCATTACCTACAAGGGAGCACCCATACGACTGTCAGCTGATTTCTTAACAGAAACGATGCAGGCCAGACGGGAGTGGCAAGAAATATTCAACGTGATGAATAGCAAGAACCTACAACCAAGAATAATCTAGCCAGCAAAGCTATCATTCAGAATTGAAGGGCAGATAAAGAGCTTCACAGAGAAGAAAAAGATAAAGGAGTTCATCAACTCCAAACCAATATTATATGAAATGCTGAAAGGTACTCTTTTAGAAGAGGAAGAAGAAAAAGGTAAAAGCCAAAAAATTATGAACAACAAATACATATCTATCAACAAGTGAATCTAAAAATTAAGTGAATTAAAAATTTGATCAACAGAATAAACTGGTGAATATAATAGAATCAGGAGCACAGAAAGGGAGTAGACTGATAATTCTCAGGGGGACAAAAATCATAAAGCATCAAACAGACTGTGAAATTACAGCAGAAAGATTAAAGTTAGGTGAGGTAGATAAGTGATCAATCAAAGGACTTGCATGCATGCATATAAGCATAACCAATGATCACAGACACTGGGGGGTCGGGATATGCCTGGGAGAGAGGGGGGGCAATGGGGATATATGTATAAAAAATTAATAAAAATGAAAAAAAAAGAAGTTTTCACCTTAATCCATATTGAAGTTCACAGAAAAGCTCTCTGCTTGCCTTTAAACTTTGGAAAGTTTTTTTTATAAATCTGCATAATCATTTAAAACTAACATGCTAAGGACAAAGGCAGTTGTGCAACACTAAAGGATGACTTTGAAATTCATACTGCTTTTAAAAGCTGTAATAAGCTTTAGGCATAACATTTTTGTACCCTATGGAGTTCCAACGAGAAAAACACACCAATAAAGTTGGCTTTTGTCACCTTCACTTTCGTGGTAAAAGAAGTTTGTCTCTGCAATGTCCTTTATGAAACTCGATTCTGTCATGCTGACAGTATTAAAAGACAAAGGCAAAATGGTGAGTAAGAGAGTAGAGACCATGGAGGCCACGCAGGAATTTTCATCTATTTGTGTTAAGCATTTGTTAGACCCTTTCATTTTGACAACTGATGTTCTTCAGTTCTTAGGAATGGAAACCAACACACAGACACTTGGGAACACAAATTTACAGTTTGAAACAATCATATGTGTAAATAAACTTTTCTGCTATATTACCATTGCCCTGAAACTTCATTTTTAATAGCACATCTGTACAATCCTATAATCGTTCAATACTACTGTTAAAAGTGTTAAGTCACATCTCTAACAATTTAAATTGGAATATACTGTCTACTGCTATTCTCAGATTTTTCCTTACAAAGTTAATAATGACTTTAACCAAGCATGATCAAACAATTACCTTCTAAAGGTCAGAAAGTGATAGCCTATTGGTTAAGTATTAAAGGAGCCAAAATGTGCAAGTTTATAAACTTTTACCTCATTTAGTACTGGTTTCCAAGAACTATTTGCTTTTGAGTTCTTTACTACATTATAGAGAGATACTGTTAGGCCACCATGTATTTATCAACTTAATTTTATGTTTTTAATATCCATTTGGTACAAGATAAACCTTTAGAGTATTGAGGGTATTTTGGGCAGTCATATTAAACATTAAAAGTGCCATTTGAACATTGATCCTATATAATAAAGAGGTAATATGCAAATTGACCATCACACCCTCACAAGGTGGCTGCTTACCACCAGGCCAGCAGGGGGGTTAGTGAGGATGACCAAATGACTGAACAAGCAGGCTGCATAGGGCAACCAGGCCAGCAGGGGGGACAATTGGGGGTGACTAGGCCAGCAGGGAGGGAAGTTGGAGGCAACCAGGCTGGCAGGGGTGAGGGGCAGTTAGGAGTGACCAGGCCGGCAGTGGAGGGTGGAGGTGCAGTGGGGGGCGATCAGGCTGGCAGGGGAGGGCAGTTAGTGATGACTAGGCTGGCAGTAAGGGCAACCAAGCTGACAGGGGTGATCAAGCTGGCGGCATATGTGTGCGCGCGCAGTTGGGGGCGACTAGGCTGGCAGAGGGGCAGCAACTGGGGGCAACCAGGCTGGCAGGGGAAAGCAGTTAGTAGTGACTAGACTGGCAGAGGGGGACAGTGGGGTGAACAGGCTGGCAGGGGGGGCAGTAAGGGGTGACCAGGCCGGCGGGGGTTGGGGGGCTGTTAGGAGCGACCAGGCTGGCAGGGAGGGGGCAGTTGGGGGTGACCAGGCAGGCAGGCCGGTGAGCAATTAGGAGCCAGCGGTCCAGGATCGGGCCTAAACTGGCAGTCGGACATCCCCAGAGGGGTCCTGGATTGGAGAGGGTGCAGGCTGGGCTGAGGGGAGCCCCCAGGCACGAATTTTGTGCACCAGTCCTCTAGTCTGTATATAAGAAAGCAAAGAAAGCTATCAAACACAATCACCAATTTTCTGAGGCCACCAATCACTACACAAAGATCATATTATGTTTTACAATGGCTAAATAAAGCACTTATACTTTTATTAATAGGGTAGGCCCAGGGCTCGCGAGCCACATGCGGTTCTTTGTCCCCTTGAATGTGGCTCTTCCACAAAATTCCACAGCCCGGGCTAGTCTATTTTGAAGAAGTGGCGTTAGAAGAAGTTTAAGTTTAAAAAATTTGGCTCTCAAAGGAAATTTCAATCGTTGCACTGTTGATATTTGGCTCTGTTGACTAATGAGTTTGCTGACCACTGGGCTAGGCAAATAAGTGCAAATGGCCTGGTAAGTATTTAAGGAAGTTTAAGAATCTTAGGGATCCTCCCCACTCCGACCCCTTTAAATGTTACTGATTCTTACAATTTTCACTGCTGATAGGAATTGCATGTACAAATAGAAACCACTTAAACCATTTTTTTTTTTAAAGAGACTATGGGCTAGCTACAGATTGGGAGAAAATCTTACAAAATATGTATCTAAGAAAAGACTAGTATTTAAAATATACAAAGAACTCTTAAAACTTGAGAACAACCAAATAAAAAAAATTGGCAAAAGATCTGAACAGAAACCTCACCAAAGATGTACAAATGGCAGACAAACATAAGATGCTTAACCATGTGTATTATCAAAGAAATGCAATTAAAACAATAGTAAGATATTACTACACACCTATTAGAATGGCTAAAATCCCAAACATTGAAAACACCAAATGCTGGGAAGGAAATGAAAAACAGTAACTCTCATTTATTACTGATTGGAATGCAAAATGGTACAACCACTTTGGAAGACAGTTTGGCAGTTTCTTACAAAACTAAACATGCTGCCGAGACCGGTTTGGCTCAGTGGATAGAGCATCGGCCTGCGGACTGAAAGGTCCTGGGTTTGATTCCGGTCGGGGGCATGTATCTTGCTTGCGGGCACATCTCCAGTGTAGGATGTGCAGGAGGCAGCTGATTGATGTCTCTCTCTCATCGATGTTTCTGACTTTCTATCCCTCTCCCTTCTTCTCTGTAAAAAATCAATAAAAATATATTAAAACAAAAAAACAAAAAAACTAAACATGTTCTTACTATATAATCCAGCAATTGTGTCCCTTGGTATTTACTCAAATGAGCTGAAAACACATCTACACAAAAGCCTGCATATGAGTGTTTATAGCAGGTTTATCCAGAATTGCCAACACTTGGAAGCAACCAAGGTGTCCTTCAGTAGGAGAATGGATAAGTAAACTATGATACATACATTCAGACACTGCAATCTTGTTCAGTGATAAACAGAAATGAGCTACCAAGCCACAACAGATATAGAAGAACCTTAAATGCATATTACTAAGTGGAAAAAAAAGTCAATCTGAAAGGCTACATACTGTATGATTCCACTACATAACATTCAGGAAAAGGCAAAACTATAGAAACCATAAAAAGAGCAGTAGTTGCCAAGAGTTTTTTTTGGGAGGGTGGTTGGGGGGAGAAGAAAGGGAAGAATAGGCTGAACCGAGGGGATGTTTAGGGCAGAGAAACTCGTCTGTATGATATTGTAATGATAGATACATGTCATTATACATGTTAAAACCCATACTGTAGACTGTATAACACTAATAGTGGACTTTAGTTAATAGCAATATATCAATACTGCTCATCAATTGTAATATTACTACAATAATGCAATTAATATGTTAATAACAGAAAACTGTGAACAAGGAGGTATGTGAGAACTCTACTTTCCACTCAATTTTTCTATAAACCTAAAACTGCTCTAAGAAGTATATTTAGCCCTGGCCTGGTAGGTCAGTTGTTTGGAGTATTGTCCTGTACACCAAAAAGGTATGGGTCTGATTTCTAATCAGGGCACATACCTAGATTATAGGTTCAATTTCCAATCAGGGCATGTACAGGAGGCAACTGATCAATATTTCTCTCTCACATCAATGTTTCTCTCTCTGTATAAAATCAATTTTTAAAAAAGTATATTAGAGACTAAAAATGGCGGTAGAATAAGTGAAAGCTACACTGACACTCTCACAGGACCAAACTAGAAATACAACTAAAAACAGAAAAACCACCCTGAAGAATCAAGGACAGTGGAGATTGAATAGAGACTGGTAAGAAGTGCAGAGGTGTGAGAGGCGTGGCAGTGCTTGCACAGATAGCAGCTGAAGATCTGGAGGGATATCTCAGCTGTGGGGGGTTCCCACTGAGAACTCTAGGGTATAAACCCCAAGTAGGGGTCCCCAGCCCAGAGCACCAGAGCTGAGAAAGATGCCCATATAACACCAGGCTATGAAACACCAGGCAGGGTTGCTGTCTGCCAGCCAGAGACTGCTGGAAATGCAGGCACCCTCTTAAAGGGCCAAAATTTCACGTGCATCTATTCACCTTGAGCTCTGACAAGAGGGCATAGTGGATTGGAGCTATGAGCAGAGTCCAGGGTTGGGTGCTCTGGGGTTGGAACTCAAGAGGGCAGCCACCCTGGTTTCCTGTGCTGAATCATCCCCTCATGCTGTGGAGGACATCTTTCTCTAATGGACCTTTGTTATCCAGGTGGTTTTGGCCTGGGGGAAAGGCAATTGCCCCAGCCTGTGGTCAACAGAGTGAGGCCAATCAGGATAATATCAATCACACTGCAGGCAAAGGTGATCTCTGGAGGCTTTGAGTCTTTGACTGATCCATTTCTGGGCCTGGGGCTAGGAAAAGCAGACCCTGGTGCACATCTTGGTCCTTTCTAACCATGCAGCCCCAGCAGAGAGGCACAAACTGTGGAGTGCTGATAGCCCCAACAGGGTACTCAGGGCCAATCAGAAACAGCATCTGATATTGTCCTCCACTAGAGATTGGGAGTTTTAGCAGATCTACCTAATACATAGATACAAAAAAAATAGGCAGCTAAATTGGAGAGATAAAAAACAACTCCCAAATGAAAGAACAAAAGAATTCTGAGAAGAAGAGATAAATGAAATGGAGATAAGAAACTTTTCTGGTATAGAGTTCAGAATAATGATGGCAAAGATGCTCAAGAGTATGAGAAAAGATATAGTAACTATGAAAAACGAACAGATGGAAATAAAGAATGACATAGCACTAATAAAGAAGACACTGGAAAGAATACACAGCAAATTAGGGGAAGCTGAGGATCGGATCTGTGAATTAAAAGACAGGATAGAAAAAATTCACTCAGAGAACCAAAAAGAAAAAACAATTAAAATACAAAAGGAAAGCTTAAGGGAGCTGTGGGACAACATGAAATGTAACAATATTCACATAATTGAAGTACCAGAAGGAGAAGAAAGTGAGCAAGGGATAGAAGGTGTTTGAAGAAATAATGGCAGAAAACATCCCTAATCTGGTGAAGGAAAAAGTCACACAAGTTCAGGAGGCAGAGAGTCCCAAGCAAGAAGAATCCAAACAGGCCCACACTCAGACACATAATAATTAAAATGCCAAAAATTGAAGATAAAGAGAGAATCTTAAAGGCATCAAGAGAAAAGCATTTTGTTACCTACAAAGGAGCTCCCATAAAACTGTCAGTTGATTTCTCCTCAGAAACTCTACAGGTCAGAAGGGAATGGCATGAAATATTCAAGGTAATGAAAAACAAGGATCTGAAACCAAGATTACTATATCCAGCAAGGTATTATTCAAAATACATGGTGAAATAAAGCGTTTCCCCAATTTAAAAAAGGCTAAAGGAGTTTATCACCACCACACCAGCACTGCAAGAAATTTTAAAGGGACTACTGTAATGAGAAGAAATAGAGAAACAGAGGCATACAGAATTAAAATGACAATAAATAAGTACCTATCAATAATAACCTTAAATGTAAATAGATTAAATGCTCCAATCAAAAGACATAGGGTATCTGAATGGATACAAAACATTACCCAATTACATGCTGTCTACAAGAGACCCACCTCAGAACAAAAGACTCACACAGGATGAAAGTGAAGGAATGGAACAATTCTTTCCAGGTAAATGGAAATGAGGGGGGAAGGGGGACTTCAAAATGAAGGTAATCAAAAGAGACAACAAAAGGTCATTACATAATACTAAAGGGATCGATCCACCAAGAGGATATAACCCTGGTAAACATATATGCATCCAATATAGGAGCACCTAAATATATATTAAAAAAAACTTCTAGAGGACTTTAAGGGAGAGATCAACAGCAATATAGTCAAAGTGGGGAACTTTAACACCATGCTGACTTCAATGGATAGATCTTCCAGATAAAAAATTAACAAAGAAACAATGAATCTAAATGACACACTGGACAGATGGATTTAATGGACATTTATAGAACATTTCACCCCAAAGCTATTGAATACACATTCTCCTCAAGTGCAACATGGGTCATTCTCAAAGACAGCTCACATGTAAGGACACAAAACAAGTCTCTACAAGTTCAAGAAGACTGAAATCATATCAAGCATCTTCTCAGGTCACAATGGAATGAAATTAGAAATCAACTACAGTAAAAACACTAAAAAAACATGGAGGCTAAATAGCATGTTTTTGAAAAATGAATGGGTTACCAGTGAGACCAAGAAAGAAAATAAAAAACTTCCTGGAAAAAAAATGAAAATGAACACACAACACAAAATCTCTGGGACACAGCAAAAGAAGTTCTAAGAGGAAAGTTCATAGCACAACAGGCCTACCTCAAAAAAAAAAAAAAAAGAACCCACAGAAAAACAAAAAACAAGAAAAATTAACAATAAACTAACCATACAACTTAAAAGAATCAGAAAGAAAAGAAAAGCCCAGAATAAGTAGAAGTAAAGAGCAGGAAAAAAAATATATCCTAAGACACCTGAAACACCTATCAGAAGAATGTATGCACCTCTATGTTCATGAAGTACAATTTACAATAGCTAAGATCTGGAAACAGCCCATGTGCCTACCAGTAGCAGAATGAATAATAAAATTGTGGTACATTTATACCACGGAATACTAAGCAGCAGTAAAAAAGAAGGATCTCTTATCCTTTGAGTCAGCATGGAGGGAACTGGAGAGTATTATGCTAAGCAAAATAAGCCAGTCAGAAAAAGACAAGTATCACATGATCTCACTCATACGTGGAATCTAATGAACAAAATAAACCGATCAATAAAATAGATCCAGAGACAAAGAAGTATAGAACAGACTGAAATATCAGAGGGAAGGCAGGGGAGGATGGGTGGGTGGGAAGAGATGAACCAAAGAACTTGTATGCATATATGCATAACCTATGGGCACAGACAACAGAGGGGTGAAGGCCTGGTGCGGAGGATTGGGGGTAGAAGCAGGCTGGAAGGGGTTAATGGGGGTAAAAGGGGAACATTTGTAATACTTTTAACAATTAATATTTAATTAAAAAATATATTACAAAGTCTATTAAAAGCAAATCTAATTTCTCACTTTAAAAAAGTCCTACTCTTCCTCTACAAGTTTTATCTTATTGTGTTTTGATTTGCTAACCAATGTTCTATAATACAACATGACATTTTACATCTTAGTTTTCATGTCACTGGTACACTTGGCAGGACAATAAAATGTTTAAAATCATCTAATTTAATACATAGACATTATAACACTGTCATTTATATTCAATGATGTAAAAATTTCTTTGTTACTTTTTCTTTTTTCTTTCTTTATTACTTTTGAATTCCACTTTCCCCCCAAATATTAATTACTACCCATTCTTAATAAAATCCAAAGTCAGGCAATATTTAACATTTGTGCACTAGGGGAGTGGGTACCTTCAGCCCGGCCTGTACCCTCTCGCAGTCCAGGATCCCTCTGGGGTTCTTAACAGTATTGCAGAGACAGGAGAGGTTCCCGCCACCACAGCTGCACTTGCCAGGGAGCCCGGCTTTTGGCTGAGTGGCACTCCCCATGTGAGAGTGCACTGACCACCAGGGGGCAGCTCCTGTTTTGAGCGTTTACCCACTGGTGGTCAGTGTGCATCATAGCAACCAGTTGTTTAGGTGTTCAGTTGATTTGCATATTAGGGTTTTATTATATAGGATTATAGCCATTATTTTGGTTTTGTCTTTTTAGGACTACATTACTATTATTTCACACAATGTTTGTTTAGATTTACATGTTTATCAATTTCACTGCTCATCTTTACTTCTCATAATCACACCTTTTTGGAGTATTTTCCTTCTTTAAGTTTATCTTTTATAGAAGTTCTGTAAATAAAAATCTAGGGGTGGTAAATTCAGTTTTTGTTGATTTTTAACAGATTATTTTGTTGGGCACAAATTTTAAGTTGACATTCATTTTTATCTGTACTATCTTTTGGCTCACAGATTGCTGTTGTCTCTATAAAACTGTTCTTTTTATTTGCAGGTGATACTTTTCTTTCTAATTTTAAGACCTCTATCTTTCTAGTTTGTAGCTTTACTATAAATATGTCAAGATGATTTTTAAAAATTTATCTCGTTTTGTAAATGTAGACAACTTTAACTTACATTCACTTTTTTTTTCAGTTCTAGAAAATTCTCAGCCAATATTCTTCAAATATTTGTCTCTCTTCCATTCTTTCTAAGTGACCTCCATGTCTCTAACCTTTCATACTTTTCCTGTCCTTATCTCCCTGTGCTGTATTCTGAATAACTTCAGATCTTCTAGTACTCTCTCTTCCTCACTGTGTCTAATATCCTAACTTATTTATTGGGTTTAAGATCTCAATGATTATATTTTTAACATTCTATTTCATTTTTGCATGTGATTCGTCATTTTTGACGACCACTTTATGCATGCTCATTTTTTTCTTAAAAATGAATTATTTTGTTAAGTATTTCATACACAGTTTAATTAATTTTTAAATTCTGTATTTCATGATGTTCCTATATCTGAAGTATTGTATGTGGGGGGAGGGCGGGGGAGACCGAAGTAATTTATACCTGTTGCTTACATTTTCTGCTCAATCTCATTTATAAGTGCCTTTTTCTGTGTGGGGTAATATAAACTCATAATTGGTTGGTATAAATCTATGGAAATTGAAATATTCATGTTGACCCTAACTGATTTGGCTCAGTGGATAGAGCATTGGCCTGCGGACTGAAAGGTCCCGGGTTCGATTCCAGTCAAGGGCCTGTACCTTGGTTGTAGGCACATCCCCAGTAGGGCGTGCGCAGGAGGCAGCTGATAGATGTTTCTCTTTCATCGATGTTTCTGACTCTCTCTCCCTCTCTGTAAACAATCAATTTTATATATATATATATAAATGTATACACACACACACACACACACACACACACACACACATATATATATAATAATAATAAAAGCAATATCCATGTTGTTCTGTTTCTGCTAAGAACTGTAGGGCTGCATGGCCAGTGTGGTTCAGTTGGTTGAACACGTCCCATGCATGAAGAGGTCTCAGGTTTGATTACTGGTCAGGGCACATGTACAGGTTGCTGGCTTGATCCCCAGTAGGGGATGTGCAGGAGGCAGCATATCGTTGTTGCTCTCTCTCCCTGTCCCATCCTCTCTCTGAAATCAATTAAAAAACAAAAACAAAAAAACAAAACAAAACAAAAACAAACCCGTACATACTGGGGTAAAAGAAGAACTACAGCGCTCTATAGGATCTTGGGTTAATATGAGTTTCAGTTTTGGTTTCCTCACTTTGCAGCACAAGTGTTCAGTTTTAGCATTTGATTCTAGAATGATTTTCGCTCACAATTCACTCCCTATACTCCAGTTCATTTATATCAGTGGTTCTCAACCTTTCTAATGCCGCGACCCTTTAATACAGTTCCTCATGTTGTGGTGACCCCCAACCATACTTCATAACTGTAATTTTGCTATTGTTATGAATTATAATGCAAATACCTGTGTTTTCTGATGGTCTTAGGCGACCCCTGTGAAAGTGTCGTTCGATCCCCAAAGGGGTCGTGACCCACATTGAGAACCACTGATTTATATTAATTAATGGGGTTGAAGACTTAGAGGGTTCCCTCATTTCTTACAAGCTTCTCAATGCTTATTCAAATTCTAATAGGATCTACTTAATAGTGACAGGGCACTTCAAAAAAAATGGTTTGCTATCCAGTAGGAAAATGAACTCTATTTTCCTACTCACTTTTGCTCCCAAGAGATTTTCCTTACTTTTTCGGGATAAGGTCAACTATGCTTTAAAGGGAATTGTTTTAACACTTTACTAAGCATTTCTGAGTGTTGTATAGAAGAATTTTCAAGTAGTATATTCTGCCATACTGCTAGAAATGTTTTTTTTTGTCAAACGCTGCTGTTATACTAGATCTCTCCCATCATATACTTCTGAAGTTTTTCTATACCTGTAGGTGGGATCTGTGATATTTACCAGTATCATCTTTTATCTTGTCAGATTTAGAGAACTTTTCTAGCCTACTAAGATCTTTTTAGCTCCTATTTTCAAACAACCCTCTCCTTGCCTTATTTATGAGCAGCATATTAAGTTTATATTTCAGCAGTTATTTGTTTATATGATTGTTTCTCTTATCCTTTGAAACTAAAGGATAGAATACATCTTAGTTACTCTTGATTTTTGAGGACATGTAGGAATATACAACTCATAGTAAGTATTGAATAAATGCATGCTAATTGAATGTCCTTATCTGAGTTGCTGATAAAAATATTGAATAGCGTAATAGGTCAATTGCCAGAACCCTGAGACCCATAATAAGAGACCCTGCTCCTAGCCGTCAATGATCCATTGATAGCACTCTTGAGTATGAACTATTCAATTATTCAACAAATAATTGGGTCTGTGTGAAATCTTGCAATTCAGCCAATTACCTAATTACTATGAGGATATTCTGAGAAATTTTATAAAATGTTTTGCTGAAATCCAGATATATTCTGTCTACAGCAGTGGTCGGCTTGGGAGCCGCGGTTTGCAGCTCTGTTGACTAATGACCTAGACTCTCGATTCCAATAATTACAGGCTGTTGTTGTTGTTCCTTGTGATTAAGCCCCTATCCTAGTGGTTGGCAAACTCATTAGTCAACAGAGTGGCAAACTATAGCTCTCGAGTCGTAGCAGTTTGCAGACCACTGGCTACAGCATCTCCTTTTTCTACTAGCCTTACTAACTCACCTTAAACCCTTCCAAATTACTTTGATCTCTTTAGCACAACTTTGAACTCAGCGACATTTTTATTTTACATGCTGCCTTACTGAATTTCAACTTATCTTCCCATGATATTTAACATAATGCTGAACATAAAGTAAGCCATCAATAAATAACTACTTTATTATAGCAGAGTATCTTTTAAATATGTGGTAATTGGGGAGAAAATGAGAATGCTCATCTCTAGTCCCACCCTCACTAGAGGGAAAGTGGAGAATAAATAGGATTCTGTATTTCTTTATTCTAAGGAAAGGGAATAAAGAATGTCGTGTATGCCGAAACCGGTTTGGCTCAGTGGATAGAGCGTCGGCCTGCGGACTGAAGGGTCCCAGGTTCGATTCCGGTCAAGGGCACGTACATTGGTTGCGGGCACATCCCCAGTAGGGGGCGTGCAGGAGGCGGCTGATCGATGTCTCTCTCTCATCGATGTTTCTAACTTTCTATCCCTCTCCCTTCCTCTCTGTGAAAAATCAATAAAATATATTAAAAAAAAAAAAAAGAATGTTGTGTTTGCCCAGCTGGCATGGCTCAGTGTTTGAGTGTCGACCTATGAACCAGGAGGTCACAGTTTGATTCCCGGTCAGATCACATGCCCGGGTTGTGGGCTTGATCTCCAGTAGGGGGCATGCAGGAGGCAGCCGATCAATGATTCTCTCATCATTGATGTTTCTATCTCTCCCTTTCCCTTCCTCTCTGAAATCAATAAAAAATATATTAAAAAAAAGAATGTTGTGTTTAATAAAATTATCCTTTAATACTATCAAAATCTGCTTTCATTTTGTTAAGCATCATTTTTTCAAACAAATACTTGTGAGAGTAATGTATTCAGTTACCAATCCAAAGAGGAAAGGGATCTGTATATTTCTCAGATGATGTGAAATAGAATATTTTGAAACATACTGTCAATCACTGAAGCATACTAACACTACATACCTAAAATATTTTAATTGATGACATTCAAAAGGAGCTTCCATCAAGTTCTAATTCATTTTTTATTTTATTTTAGAGAGAGAGGAAGAGGAGACACACACACATACTAGTACAAACACCTATCAATTGATCAGCCACCTCCTGTACCCCCCAACTGGGGATTGAAACTGCAACCCAGGCACGTACCATGACCAGGAAATGAAACCTAAGACTTTCTGGTGCATGGAACAATGCTCCAACCAACCAGGTCAGGACAAGTTCTAATTCTTGAGAAACCTGGGAAAACCACATTGGGTGCCAATTCCTTAAAAACCCAAGATTATTTTCATATCTTTCTAAAAAAGGAACCAAGATGAGTGCTGACTAACAGCCAGTGAGACTCCACCAAGTTTTCTAGTTCAATGGTTGTCAAAGTCTGGCCCATGGACCCCTGGGGGTTACTGAGACTCTTTCAGGAGGTCTATAAAATGCAAGCTATGTTCATAGTAATACTACAACATTATTTACCTTTTCACTGTATTGATATTTGCACAAATGGTGCACGAATGGTACCAATGCAATGGTGGATAAAACTGCTGGTGCCTTAGCACAACCCAGTGGCATCAAGAGTGTAATAGCAGTCATTGTATTTTTCACTGCCACAAACTTATTTAAAAAAAGAATCAGAAAAAAAAAAGAAGAAAAGCTGGTTTCATTTAAGAATGTCTTTGATGAAGGAAATGAAAAATTATTATCCTTAAACCTCAATCTTGAGGACACATCATTTTAATATTCAACGTAACAAAGAGAAAGTACACATAAAACGTTTCTGCTGCATACCAATGGGTTTTCATATAGCAGAATAAAAAAGTTCAGATGTGGTTTCAGATTTTATGTTGCAATTAGCCTTCATGAAACTATTTGCCAAAGAAGTATTAAAGAAGAATATCCACAATTACTTGAAAAGGCTATTAAAATATTACTGTTCTTCCAATTATATATCTGTGTGAAGATGCATTTTATTCATACATTTCAACCAGAATAACACATGGTAATGGATTGAATACAGAAGTAGAGCCCATCCCCCTGATCCTCGGGGTTTGAATTAGCAGATTCAACCAACCAATTCAACCAACCATGGACTGAAAATATCCAGAAAAATATGTTAGTTACTGACACATACTATGCAGTAAGGCAGCTATCTCTACACTGAACAAATACAGACTTTTACTTGTCATTATTCCCTAAAGAATACAGTATAACAAGTATTATTTAGCATTTATATTGCATTGGGTATCTTAAGTAATCTAAAGACCAAAAAGTACACAAGAGGATGTGCACAGATTATATAAAAATATTATGCCATTTTATATAGGGACTTGAGCATCCGCTGATTTTAGTATCCATGGGGGTGGAGGATGTGTATTATAACCAATCGCAGCAGTACTCCATGAAGCCAGATATTAGAGATGTACCCCCTAAAATGCTACTTTAATAAATTTTTGTTTTGTTATCTTTTTTCATTAAAATGTTTATAATGGGTTATGACTGTTATTTTAAATGAATTTAAAAACATTCTAAAAATTATACTTCAATTTAGTTTTTAAAAAACGTTTTCATTGATTTTTAATTAATTAATTAATTTCAGAAAGAGGGAAAGATAGGAACATTAATGATGAGAGAGAATCATTGATAGACTGACTCCTGCACGCCCCTACCAGGGATAGAGCCTGAAACCCGTGCCCGTGCGTGCCCTTGACCTTGACTGGAATCGAACCTGGGACCCTTCAGTCTGCAGGTTGACATGCTATCCACTGAGCCAAACCGGCTAGAACTGCTTTAATTTCTAAAAAGTAAATACTGTAGCTAAAATTACATAAATAAAAACTCTTTGGTGTCCTCAATAATACTGAGAGTGTAGAGAAGGGTCCTGAGACCAAAAGTTTGGATTGATAACTGTGGCTGATGAAAAACATCACTGGGGAGTCCTGTTCCACTTACACACAGCAGGAACAAACTATCTAATTTACCTTATCTAGCAAGAAATACTTTGGGCTACTATTTGCCATCTGTACATCTCCAATAATGCAATGTAAGACCTAACACATTACTACGAACAGCAGTCCCTCCCAGAAACAACTTTGCCAACCACCTCAGAAACCCTGCCTCTGTGCCTCATCCCAAACATAACACCTTCCCTCTCTTGTAAATCATTATCCTGGCTTTATAGTAATCCCTTCTTTGTCATTTTCTTTTTATGGTGTGCTTCCCTAGACTTAGCAGTTTAGTTTTGCCTACATAAAAATTTTTTTTTTGTATCTTTAGGTTTCTTTTTATACACAGGGTTCTCCAGCATCCCTTTCATTTCCATATAATTTATCTTTTGAAGAAACCCAGGTTGTTTGATCTATAAGAGTTCACCAGGTTTGAGTTTTGCTGAGTATATCTTCTTGGTACAGTTCATCATGTTCCCGCTTTTGGTATTTCCTAAAAATTGACAGATGGATCCAGACTGAATTAGACTTAGGTTCTTTCCCCACTACTTTGGCAAGATTATAGGAGACACATAATGTCTGATTGTTTCTTTTTCTGATCTTAAGGAGCCACTGATACTCTATACCAGTGGTTGGCAAACTCATTAGTCAACAGAGCGTCAAACCATGGCTCACGAGATGCAGTTTCCGACCACTGCTCTACACCAATAACCATATCCATTCAGTCAGTGGAGATTGTAAAATGGTGATGCTTTAATTCTATAATTCTTTTTCTCTTATTCGTTGGAATATATTTATAAATTCTGCCCCTCATCTACTATTTGGTTATGTACTGGTTCAGTACACAGAAAAGACATAGGAAATAATTGATTCTTCTCCTTTACCAGTTTTTAAGATAATGAATTGCTTTCCTGCCATCCTCTGAAGGTGACCAGGCATTCTTATTTTTAAAATATAATTAAAAATAGTTGATTAACCTCTCTGCTCAATTTTCTTTCTTTTTTAAAAAATATATTTTATTGATTATTTTACAGAGAGAAAGGGAGAGGGATAGAGAATTAGAACATCAATAAGACAGAAACATCGATCAGCTGCCTCCTGCATGCCCCCAACTGGGGATGTGCCCGCAACCAAGGTACATGCCCTTGACCGGAATCGAACCTAGGACCCTTCAGTCCGCAGGACGATGCTCTATCCACTGAGCCAAACCAGTTTCGGCTACAATCATATTTTAAATGATCTGCCTGATGATTTTGGCGCTCACATTGTTTAGGGATATACTGGTGCCAAGTACGCTTTAATAATTGAGGTCTAATAAAAAAGACTTGGTTTCCCAGTCCTTTGAATGCAGAAAAATTGTGGGAGAATTGGTTTATTGCATGGCACACAGTAGTACTAGCATGTTGAACTCAATAAAAAACTTACAAAAATGTCTTAATAGGTACAGAAGTTCTTAATGGGGTGATAAAAGCCACTGAGTTATATACTTTAAAAGTGCTGATTTTTATGTGAATTTTATCTCAATAAAAAAAGAACTTGGACCATGGCAGTCACTATTGTAGATAGCATATTAAATGTATGTTGCCAATTTGAATATAATTAGTTTTGTCATTTGTTTTAAATTTGTAGCTTCATTTATAGTTCCATAAGAGTGACAATCCTGTGGAAATTATGCCTAGTTTTATGTTTGTTAATATTTGTTCCATTAGAACCAAAATAATTCAACTCAATACTGGAGATCTGTGGACACCATTTTCAACTTTAAAATGGGCTACTTATTAAGAAAGTTTGAGAAAATCTGATATGAAAGATTCATAAACACTTTCTACATTTTATTTCTGAAACTATAGTAATAAAAAATGGGAACATTAGAAATTTTATATCTTCTTTATAAATTACTCCAAGATCTTTGAAGTTTATTTACCCATATAATATTTCCACTTGTAAAAACTGAATTATCACCCAGCCAGCATGGCTCAGTGGTTGAGTGCCAACCTATGAACCAGGAGGTCATGGTTCAATTCCTGGACAGGGCACATGCCCAGGTTGCGGGCTTAATCCGCAATGTGGGGTGTGCAGGAGGAAGCCGATCAATAATTCTCTCTCATCATTGATGTTTCCTTCCTTTCCTCCCTCCCTTCTTCCCTCTCTGAAATCAATAAAAATATATATTTTTAAAAAAAGCAAATAACCCCTCCTCAAAACACACACACCTGAATTACCAATTTAAACATAGCAGCTGCTTTAAAAAATGAACAAAGGAACCAAGAATCAGGTACTGAGAAACAGAAATGCAGGTTTCCGCATTGGTCTCAGGATATTTCAGTTTCTGCTTGATCCTCTACAATTAAACAAAGTTAGTAGTCAGTAACTTCTAGTGGTTCTAGTGAGCATTTTAGCAATTAATAAACAAAAAAAGGGATGCCCTCCCTGATCTGACAATTGGTAAACTATAATAGACAGGGATAGTGTAATGATAGGAAAAGTGATGGGATTAGGAAAGAAACATCTAAGAGCTACATCAGTTCAGAATCCTAAGAAACTAGATAATCATAATTTGAAAAGTATATTAAGCTCAGCTACTTCGTGGCCAGCAAGCAAAACAGTTGCAAGTCTTCCCTGTTATATTTCAGTACTAAGAGATTTAATCTTCTTGGTAGTAGAGAAATCAAGTGTTTGTGTCTGAAACATACCAAAAAAATGTTTTAAATATATTTTTCTATTAATTTTTACAGAGAGGAAGGGAGAGGGATAGAGAGTTAGAAACATCAATGAGAGAGAGACATCAATCAGCCACCTCCTGCATATCCCCCACTGGGGATGTGCCCGCAACCAAGATACATGTCCTTGACTGGAATCGAACCTGGGACCTTTCAGTCCACAGGCCGATGCTTTTTCCACTGAGCAAAACCGGTTTTGGCACAAAAAAAAAAAAAAAAAAAAAAAAAAAAAGTTTTAAAAAGCAAATAAATCTACAAAGTAAGAAAAAGAAAAAAGCCAATCATTTAATGTCACCTCAATCATGTTTTGGATATACATTTAATATATCCAAATAAGACTCATTCATTCAAACAATATAAATTTGTGTACACTTTATGATGGTGGATTTTATACTTTATCGATGATTATGTAAATTACAGATGTTACAATAACATTTTTCTCCCATGTTGAAAATTCCAGGAGAAATGCAAGTTTAAAATTTTTTGAGCTCTTATTGTACTGGCATTTAAAAATACAGTATAATTTTGGAACTCATAGATTTGATTAGTCAATGTCTGAGTCTGTCAAGGTTGATGACAGAGTAAGTTATTATTTTGCTGAGGCTGATACGTAGTAACAAGGTACTTATATAGGTTGTGTGTAGTCTAGTTAAGCATTCAACATTTACCTCTCAACTCCCATTTCACCCTCAAAACCATCCAATGTGAAGTAAATACTACTCCCTCTTTTCAGATGAAAAAACAGAAAATTCTATCTATAGAGCAATGAGTGTTTCACATCAACTACTTATGGCATTATGAATAAAAGACATGCCAATTTGGGAACTGCCAAGTTAAACAAAGCAAAAATCATTTTTAAACTGAAGAATTTCTAAGTTCTTCAATATGCTAATTGCACACCAGGAATTTTTGAGAGATACAATATGTCGTTCCCCAACTTCTATGACCAAACAATCAATCCTTTTGTGGGTGGGGAACAGGTGATAAACCAATTAGCCATGAAATAGTTAGGAAATAATGCCATTATGGTCTCACAAAATTTGAAGTTTCATAAAAGTTTGGGGATTAATTTTCATTGCAGTCTATTGGTTCGGACAGACATTATACATAATCATTCTTTATAGGGCAGGAATCTAGTGATTTGAATTTTATTAAGGATTGCAGATTCAAGATTCAATAGCCTTTATGAAACAAAAGGTCAAAATTGTTCTGTTGATAATATCTTCTGGACATAAAGAGAAGTCATGGTGGAAGAAATAATTACCATCAATCCCGAAATGACTGCTAATCAGAATCACTTGGGGATGCTCCTAAAAAAATCAAATTGCTATAGCCAAAAAGGAAAAAACATCAAATTGCCACAATCAAGATTCTGATTCATTAGGTTGAGAGGGGTCCAAATAATTCTAATAGAGGTAGGGTTAGGGACAGAGGGAAGAGACTAGAGAGCGTGGCTTTCAAGAGGATAAAACAGAAAGGCAAAATGCCTTCAGCTGTCATCTCAGAATGGACTCAAGAAACAGTAAGCCATGGACCATAACTATGAGCATTGGTTAACCTTTGTATCTTTAGTATACACTGAGTGGCCAGATTATTATGATCTCTGAATATATAATAATCTAGCCACTCAGTATATATCCTATATAATAAAAGGCTAATATGCAAATTGTCCCCTCAACTAGGAATTTGATCACCAGGCTGGTTGGCCAACTGCCCATGTCCCCTCCCCCTGGTCAGGCTGGCCGGACCCCACCCATGCACCAATTCATGCACTGGGCCTCGAATCCTATCTAATAAAAGAACAATATGCAAACTGACCACACCCCTGCCACGCCCACCACCCAATCAGGAGTGAGTATGCAAATTAAACCAACCAAGATGGCTACAGGCACAGAGAGAGCAGGAGGGAGACTTGGGTTGCCCGTGGCGATGGAGGAAGCCAAGTTTTCTACACACCCTGGCCAGCCCAGGTCTCCACTCCAGGCTACAAAGCATCAATTGTAGAAGATAAATAAATCCCAGATATCAGGGCCTCCGGTTGGGTTTCTGGGGGGCATTGTTGGCCTGCAAACCACCACAGGCCCCTCACCCAGGTCACCCCATGCTCCAAAGGAACCCCTACCCTGATCTGGGACACTCTTCAGGGCAAACCAGCTGGCCCCCACCTATGCACCAGGCCTCCATCCTATCTAATAAAAGAGTAATATGCAGATTGACCATCACTGCAACACACAACTGCCCCTGTGTGGACACAAGATGGCCTGCAAGGGAGGGCAGTTGGGGGTGACCAGGCTGGTAGAGGAGAGAAATTGGGGGTGATTGAGCCTGCAGGGAAGGGGAGTTGGGGGTGACCAGGCCCACATGGGAGGGCATTTAGGGGCAAATAGGCTGGCAGGGGAGCAGTTAGGCATCAATTGGGCTGGCAGGGGAATAGTTAGGGGTTGATTAGGCTGGCAGGCAGAAATGGTTAGGGGCATAAGGAAGGCAGGCAGGTGAGCAGTTGGGGGTCAGTGGTCCTGAATTGTGAGATGTCCGACTGCATCCTGAATTGGGCCTAAACGAGTAGTCAAACATCCCTCGAGGGACCTGATTGGAGAGGGAGCAGGTTGGGTTGAAGGACACCTCCTCCCCATGCATGAATTTCATGTACCAGGCCTCTAGTACACACACACACACACACACACACACACACACACACACACACACACACACAGTGGCCAGATTATTATGCATTCAGAAATCATAATAATCTGACCATTCAGTGTAAATTGTAAGGTTGTATGATTGGAATAGATGAGATTTAGGTTTAAATTCCTACTCCATAACTTACTATCTGTGTGAAATTTAATCTCTCTCTGCCTCAATTTTCTTACCTATAATACAAAGTACTTAGCAAAGTGTCTAATATGTGATAAGAGCTCAACATACACTGTCATTATTGTTATTCCTAGTCAGCCTTCCAGTAGTGATTAGGAGTAACACTGTTACGGGTAGGGAGAGCCTTATATTATTTTAGGAAGAACAGTACATAAAAATGTTTTGGAAGCCTGGCTGGTGTGGCTCAGTGGCTGAGCATCGACCTATGAACCAGATCACTGTTCAATTTCCGGTCAGGTCACATGCCTGGGTTGTGGGCTTGATCCCCAATGTGGGGTATGCAGGAGGTAGCCAATCGGTGGTTTTCTCTCATAATTGATGTTTCTATCTCACTCTATTTCTCTTCCTCTCTGAAATTAGTTCTGGTGATTAGTTATTTGCTTAATATTACACTGCTATTAAGTTAAAATTTAGATATTGCTTCAAATTCAGTGCACCTTCTACTGAACCATACTGTCTGAAAAGAATTCTTCATTAAGTCCTATCTCTGAGAAAGAAGAGGCCACGTTATTTGATGAAAATAAATATATACCAACAAATACATACCAGGTAGTTAGGTCCATTTAGTGGAAAAGAGGGAATATGGGCAAGAAACCTGTTTTAAGAGCTTAAGAGTAGAATTTTAATCCTGGGACTCACTGATTGTCTGACTTCAGGCAAAAAATGCAATTTTCCAATTAGTTTGCTTGCCTTGAAATAAAAATCAAAATAATGTATTTGATAATAATGTATTTTGAACCTATTTATGAACTAGGTTCAGACTTCTGGTTCCAGCAATATGGCAAAGTAGTTAGCTTCAAAACCCCTGACATAAACATCCAAGTATTCCAGAGAAGGAACGAGGAAAGGAAGGGAGGAAGGGCAGGAAGGAGGGATAGGAAAGTTCCTTACTTGAGTATGAGGCTAGTATAATCTTACACCAAAAACAGAAAAGGGAGAGCACAGAATGACAAAGGAATATTACAAGCCAATTTTTATGAACAGTTAAAAGAATTCCAAATAAAATATTAGCAATCCAAATCCCCCCCCCCCCCAAAAAAAATAAATAAATTCAACAAGCTGATCCTAAAATTCATATGGAAGAGAGAAAGGGTCAAGAGTAATAAAGACCATTTTGAAGAAGTTTGGGAGCACTAGCCTTACAAAAGTCCAAAACGGATTATAAAACTACATTAATTAAGATGGTATATACAGTGAGTGTAGTGACAGAGAAATAGACCAATGAAACAGAGCATCCAAAAGGAATCTTCTTATATCACAGACTAGAGGCCCGATGCACAAAATTTGTGCAGATAGGGTCCTTAGGCCTGGAAGGTGATCAGGGACGCTCGGGGCCTTCTTTTCCCGGGCTGCCGGTGAGGGCCTTCCTTCCTCTGGCTGCTGGCTGGAGCCTTTCTTCATTCTGCATCACCCCCTGGTGTCAGTGCACATCATAGTGAGCAGTCAAACTCCTGGTCAGTCGAATTCCCAAGCAGATAATTTGCATATTAGCCTTTTATTATATAGGAGGACATGGCAATACAGATCAGTGGAGAAAGCTGAGTGAACTATACAATAAACATGGTTGGGAGAATCTACTGGGAAAAAGTAAAATTAGACCTCTACCCCAAAGTGAATTTCAGTAGGTAACATTGAAAGTATGATAAAAATATAAGTTTTTACTTTTTCCCATAAATAGAATGGTTTAACCAAAGTTAAATGTCCTTCTAGAAAAACAATTTGAATCTCTATAAATACTAGAATAAATGTCCCAGCTAATTGAAACTAAAATCACAAGGTTATATACTAGAATAAAATATACATAACCACACACACATATGCATTATGTACCAAATACAAGTTAAATGCACCTTAAAATAATATAGTCCTTATAGATTACAAATTACCATGAGAAAAGGGTATTTTTTAATTCAAATGACCCTATTTTAGTCATATCATTTTTCATGACAAAATTCCAACAAACAGCGAAACTGAAAAATAGGAAGAAATTAAAAGTACACGGATGATCATGATTTACTTTATGGTACATTTCCATCTTTTTGCTATTACATCTCTGTCCCTATAACTGAAAATCAGAATCAAGATGCTACATACAGTTTTATTCCTTGTTTTTTCCATTTAAATTGTGAGATGATAATTTTCGTAAATCACTCAAATTTCTGACAACCTGTTTTGAATGCCTGTCTAGCCATCAATCATATTCTAGTTCATGCTAATCTCTAGCTTCATCTCCTCTCTTGGTTCACTAAGCTTTGGTCTTCCTCACCATAGGGTGGTTAAACAAGCCATTTCTTTTTGTCAGTACACTGTCACTTCCTTCCTCCTACATCCCCATCTAGTAATAAAAATAAGAAATTAGCACTCTGAAAATCCTATATAATAAAAGCCTAATATGCACATCAACTGAATGGTGGAAAAACTGGTGAATGACTGGTCGCTATGACATGCAACCACCAGGGGGCAGATGCTCAATGCAGGAGGTGTATCTAGTCTGCAGGCCCCAGGCCAGCCAAGGCAGGTGCCAGCGGGAGGCCCCTGATTGCCCCGCCGAGGGAGATGACTGGTGGTGGCGGGGAGTGGGGTTGTCCAGTGAGTGGGTGGGAATGGGGCCAGTGAGCAGACAGCACCAGGCTAGCCAGGCCTAGGGACCCTATCCCTGCATGAATTTGCTGCACCAGGCCTCTAGGGTTATAATATACCCCCTTTCTTCATATCAGTTATCACACAATTTTTAGACATGTATTTATTGGTACAATTCGTTAAGTATCTATAAGCAGTACAATCACAAAAAACATTTTCTTGTTTAAATCTACTGTTGTCTAAAACTTCCTTAAGCATGTTTACTTGTATTTTCCTTCAATTGTGCTAATCCTATATAATACAGAGGTAATATACAAATTGACCATCACTCCAACACACAAGATGGCTGCCCCCATGTGGACACAAGATGGCCAGCAAGGAGGGCAGTTGGGGGGGGGGGAGGGACCAGGCCTGCAGGGGAGGGCAGTTGGGGGAATAAGATCTACAGGGGAGGACAGTTAGGGGCGACCAGGCCGGCAGGGGACGATAGGTAGGGGTGACAAGGCTGGCAAGGAGGACAGTTAGGGGCAATCAGGCCAGCAGGGGAGCAATCAGGCTGGCAGCGAAGTGGTTAGGGAGTGACTAGGCTGGCAGGCAGAAGCAGTTATGGACAATCAGGCAGGCAGGCAGGCCAGTGGTTGGGAGCCAGTAGTCCTGGATTCTGAGAGGGATGTCCAACTGCCCATTGAGGCCCAATCCCGGCCCGGTGGGATCGGGCTTAAACAGGCAGTAGGACATCCCTTGAGGGGTCCCAGATTGGAGAGGATGCAGGCGGGGCTGAGGGACAACCTTCCCCCACTCCATGCATGAGTTTTGTGCACTGGGCCTCTACTTGGATAATAAAATTAAGATTTTAATAGTGGAATAAGTTAAATTTCTTATATTATCTCTAAAAAATAATATACAGCTAGTTATCCTTCAAAACTATTTATATGAGGGCATATCAATATTTTAAATTGTAGCATCACATTCTGAAATTCTTACTATCTTAAAAAACTATGATGCTAATCCCCTATCATTAACCTGATAACAGTATTCTTTTGAATAACAGTATTCTTTCGAATATCATGGACACATAATATAATTATTGCATTTCTAAATAAAACATTCTAAATATTCCGTTGTGGATAAACAGAAACAATTCATTTGGTGGAGAAATGTTAATTGGCTTTAAAATGATTTCTTAATATAATCGCATAAATAAGAATGTAACATTAAACAGGAAGTTACTGTTGTACATTATTAGAATAGCTTGTCTGCTTAAACACAGGAGTCTATCTGGACAATATTCCAATTTTAAACAATCCTATATTTGTGATTGAAAAATGATTTCTATACTTCACAGCCTTGATTTAGAGGAGTTTGCAGATATCACTACTAAATAATATTAACAATGATAATATCATAATATCCAGCAAAAGGAGAAAAATATTTCAACAGTTTTCTAAAACTGCAGAATGTGAAGTGCAACCATAATTCTGACAGTGAAGTACTATAGTATATACCACAGGCCAATTAATACTTTCTTGCCCTATTGCAATGCATCCTTGATTCTCTAAATCAAGTTTTTATTAAATACACATTACAGCCAGCTTTCTTTGAATGACCCCATTTTGTATGTTATTTCTTTATACCTGTATATCACAGGTATCAAGAATAAACAACCTATGGTTTCTGAGGCTAGCTCAAACTAAATATTCTGAGATGTTAAATGAGGATAATGTCTTGGCCTGACAGTCTAACTATCCTATATAATAAACAGGTAATATGAAAATTAACCATCACAAGATAGCTGCACCCACAGCGGAGGCAGGGCTCCTGTAACACAAGATGGCTGCACCCACAGTGGAGCTCCCATAATGAGTGATCAGCAGGGACCCGAGGCTGCATGGAGCCAGGCCGGGGCGGGGGATCTGAGGCGGCAACTTCGTGCAGGCACTGGATTGGGGAACCTCAGGCTGTGCACCCCACTGGTGGGGCTTGACAGGGGACTCACCTGTCAAGCACCCCACTCGGTAGGGCTGGACGGGAAACCTCAAGGCACACCCCCACCCCAGCTTGAGAAGGGACCTGAGGCTGTGCTCCTGCCTGGAGGGGCTTGACAGGGGTGGGGCCAGTCAGGTCTGAGTCTCATGCGATTTCAAGACGCACACGGTGTGCCCCAGACTCTGACAGAAGGAAGATTTTCATATATATTTTACTAATTTTCTTTCATCTCTGACACTTCTATTATAGAGAAAAGGCAAATAGCAGTATTAAAATATTTCCTCTAATTAATTCCCTTTTAATGTGCACGAATTTTGTGCACCAGGCCACTAATAGATAATGTTTAAAAATTTGCTAGTAAGAATGAAAGAAATTTTAAGAAATAAAGGCAGAAAGAGGACAGTGAGGTTTTTTTTACTCATGTAAAATTTATTTATTAAAGATTTTAAAAAATTGGTTTTGAGAGAAAGGAACGGAGAGGGAGAAAGAGAAACAATCAATGTTTCAATTGGTTGCCACTGGTATATGTCCTGATTGGGAATTGAACCTAAAACGCTTAACCAACTGAGCAAAACTGCCCAGGGAAAACCTAAAAATTTAGAAGAAAGCTTCTCAGCTTTCCTTATCTCTTTTATCATGAGAAAAGCCCCCAAACACTGCATGTACTCCTTTAGAAGACTCAACAAAAAAAGAAGCATAAGAAACTCAAAACAGAGCAATCACAAATACGTAATTTTGGAACCTTGAACTTTAAGTCAGAGAAGTAAAGGATTCAGAACTCCATATTTACCCTCTGACAAAACAAGTAAAAAAGAATAATAAGTAAATGTTTCCTTGTTTAAAAAAAATATATATTTTATTGATTTTTACAGAGAGGAAAGGAGAGGGATAGAGTTAGAAACATTGATGAGAGAGAAACATTGATCAGCTGCCTCCTACACGCCCCCTACTGGGGATGTGCCCGAAACCATGGTACATGCCCTTGACTGGAACTGAACCTGGGACCCTTCAGTCTGCAGGCTGAGCCAAACCGATTTCAGCAAGTAAATGTTTAAGAAGTTTTGGGATACATGTCCCATACCTGCTGGTTTTCTGATTCTCTGGAATTCTAAATAATATTTTTCTTATCAGTTTCATAAAATATCAACCAGTCTTTGAAGTTTATACTACTATATAACCTATGAAAAATGCTTTCCAGGAACTCAAGTCAACAAATGAGGATCAGGCAAGTTGTGAAATACAAGATTTAGAAGAATCTTCTAATAGAAAAAATGGGAGGTTCAAAAAAAGAAATATTTTCTGGAAACCCCTCAAACAATAGTTATGAATGGACAAAGAAAAACTAATCTGGTTTGCCAAAAGTTAAAGATGGGACTGGGAGACAAAACAGACCAAGTACAAATTGAGTTTATTTAATTTTAATTGCCTGAACAATAAAGAAGAAAGCAATTTACTCTGGTTGCTAACAGAATCCAGCAAACAGGCTAAAATAAAAAATATTGGATTTTCACTCAAGCTTTATAGTTGTGAAGTCTTAATAATAAATAATGAAAGTGTATATGAGCAACTAACATTTTATATATTTACAACAGCTGATGGCTATTGAAATGGGCTTTCACTATGAAAATGTGAGTTCTAACCCAGGTCAATTAACAGACATGCCTACCAGAAAACTCCACTCAAATGTATACAAGCACCTCAAAAACTGGATATTGGAGACGATCTTACTATCTTTTTTTGCAACATCTTGGTCATTGATTCACTCTCCTTAGCTGCCCAGAAATATGAGAGCCTGCCTTCTCACTTTGCACATTTAACTGTCATTCAAATCCCACCAAGTGTAAGTTCTTTAACACCATGTCCTGTTTTCTATCTTCACAGTTATTAACCCTGGCTCAAGTCCCAATTAATTCTTGTCTGGACTATCGCTTCATCTCTTACTTTGTCTACATTCAATTGATTTTCTATACCATCGCTATCATAATGTGATTATTGACACACTACTTTTTAAAAACCGTCAACTACACAACTACAATACAATTTTTTTTAGCAATATATAAATTCTTCATGTTCTTGTCCCTTCCTACCATGACAATCTCATGTTTTGTCTTTTTTTCCCCCCTGATGTTATTTATTTGAATACGTAAGCAAGTTATACAACTAAACAAAAAGTGGTAAACTAACCAATTTTTTTAAATGGGCAAAGGTCTTTATTTTTTTTAATTTAATAAATCTTTATTGTTCAGATTATTACAATTGTTCTCCCCCCATAGCTCCCCTCCAATCGGTTCACACCCCACCCTCTGCCCTTACCTTCCGCCACCCTTGTCCTCATCCATAGGTGTATGAGTTTTATTCAGTCTCTCCCTGTACTCCCCTGCCCTCTTTCCCCCTGAGAATTGTCAGTCCACTCCCTTTCTATGCCCGGGATTCTATTATATTCACCAGTTTTTTCTGTTCATGAGATTTTTAATTCACTTGACTTTTAGATTCACTTGTTGATAGTTACGTATTTGTTGTTCATAATTTTTATCTTTACCTTTTCTTCTTTTTCCCTCTTCTTAAAGAATTCCTTTCAGCATTTCATATAATACTGGTTTGGTGTTGATGAACTCCTTTAGCTTTTTCTTATCTGTGAAGCTCTTTATCTGTCCTTGTAGGTTCTTGCTGGTCATCACTTTGAATATTTCTTGCCTCTCCTGTCTGGTCTGCATAGTTTCTGTTGAGAAATCAGTGGACAATCACATGGGTGCTCCCTTGTAAGTAATTAACTATTTTTCTCTTGCTGCTTTTAATATTCTCTCTTTGTCTTTTGCTCTTGGCATTTTAATTACGATGTGTCTTGGTGTGGTCCTCTTTTGGGTTCTTTTTGTTTGGGGTTCTGGGTGCTTCCTGGACTTGTAAGTCTATTTCTTTCACCAGGTGGAGGAACTTTTCAGTCATTATTTCTTCAAATAGGTTTTCAGTATCTTGCTCTCTCTCTTCTAGCACCCTCACAATTCTGATGTTGGTATGCTTGAAGTTGTCCCAGAGGCTCCTTACACTGTCTTCAAATTTTTGGATTCTTCTTTCTTTTCCAGTTGAGTGTTTTCTGCTTCTTTGTATTTCAAATCTTTGACTTGACACTTAAGTTCCTCTAGTCTGCTGTTAGGTCTCTGTATAATATTTTTTATTTCAGTCAGTGTATGTTTAATTTCTACTTTGTCCTTTTTCATATTCTCGAGGGTCTCGCTAAATTTATTGACTTTTCCTAGGAAATTCTTGGAAAACCTAATAACCGTTGTTTTGAACTCTATATCCAGTCATTTGTTTTCCTCCATTTCTTTTGTTTGTGATTTTTCTTTGTTTCCGCATTTTTGCTGCTTCTCGAATTTGGTTGAGTAGCTTTGTGTCCTATATGGCCTAGTAGCTCTGCCTCCCCAGTTATCTAAGGTGTATAGCCTTGTTGTAGGTAAGTATTGATTGTTGTTGGTGTCACTGGAGGGAATTGACCT
Source organism: Lasiurus cinereus (assembly GCA_011751065.1). NCBI lineage: Eukaryota > Metazoa > Chordata > Mammalia > Chiroptera > Vespertilionidae > Lasiurus > Lasiurus cinereus. Next base: position 6,217,291 of record JAAGEH010000101.1, read on the forward strand.
TCAGGCCAATTGGCTGTGGGATCAGGTGCGTCAATACCAGGAGAACTTCTATGCTGAAGTCAGCCTTATGAGACAAGACTTGCAAAATTGCAAAAGCCTCTGTGCTCGGCTTGGATGGAGTGGAGTTTCAGGCTTGAGCAGACAGCCTTGGCTTCCTGTCAGCCCTGCCCTATAAGGTCCCTTGGTCTCAGTGTCCCTTGGTAATCGCTGCAGCTCTCTCCATGCATATTGATGTGCCTCCAGACCACTGCCTTTCTCGGCTCCCCTGAGTTTTCATGTGCTTTGGGGACCTGTAAACTGGATTCTCGCCCCAAACTGGGGTTTAGTGGAGTTGGAAGTGGAGTTCAGCGCAGTTGGGAGGTTCCCTCTTCCTACCGCTAGAGAAAGCCAGCGGCACAATCAGCAGTCAGTCCTCTCTGTGTGCACTGGTGCGCGTTCCTCCAGACCTCTACCTCTAGCGGCTCCCCCTGAGTTTCCGTGCACTCCTCGCTTTTTCCAACAGTCCAAACTCTCCCCATATGAGTTTCGCTCGTAACTGGGGTTCAGTGCAGTCAGGAGTTTCCGTCTCCCTCCCACAAGAGGAAGCCAGTCAGGCACTCTGCTGCCCATCCTCCATGCATGTTTCTCTGTACCTCAGCTTTTTGCAGCTCCTCTGAGTCTCTGTGAGCCCCTCTCTTTCTGTCTAGTTGTAGAATTTCCACTCAGCCAGCTTTCCTGTGGTTCTGGATGATGTCTGTTCTGTCTTTTAGCTGTAGTTTTGAAATTTTTGTGCGAGAAAGCAGTTCAGGTGTTCACCTATGCCACCTTGGTTTCCATCTTATGTTATGTCTTGCTCCTCTATTTCCAATACAGCAATATTTATTTATTTATCCATTATTTAGTTAATTTATTTATCCATCTCCATCCAAAGATATGTTGATTTTTAGACAGAGAGACCAGTAATTGAACCCACAATTTTTTGGTGTATGGAAGATGTTCCAACCAACTGAGCCACCTGGCCAGGGCATACTTCAGCAATATTTAATTGTTTTCACTTTCCTGGAATGTTCCAAGGACATATATAGTTTTGTTTATGTGTCTTCTCTGTGTGGTATGCTACTTATCAACCTACAGAATACCACCACATATGTTAAGATCTGGCTTAGTAATTCAGCACTTTAAGAAGTATTTTCTGGCTCTCCAAAAGAGGACTGACATTTGTGTTTCATTATGTTCTATGCATACATGTGTCATATCACCTATATCACTCTATATCCCTTATTGGTATACATTTCTAGCGACTGAAGTCCTTGAGCACAAATGCTGTGCCTATTTCCACTCCCTAGCAATTTGGCACACAGTGCACAATGAAAAACTATCAGCCAGATGAAATGTTTACTGATAAGTATATTTAGTTGTGAGTTCTATCTCACTAAACCAAGAGGGCAATACAATTATAAGTAATACTATCCTGTCAAAAAAGCAAACAGCTGACACATTTAGGATGCATATAAAAGACATCAGGTCAGTTTTAGAATGTGATAAAAATTGTTTCAAACCAGAAATAATAGTTTAAAAATGTACCTTTTGATGGCCCTGGCCAGAGTGGCTCAGTTGGTTGGGGCGTAATTCCATACACCAGAAGGTGGCAGGTTCGATCACCAGTTGGGGCAGTGCGGGAGGCAACCAATTGATGTTTCTCTCTCTGTCTCACTCTCTCTGTCTTAAAAATAAAAGTACCTTTCTAGAAATCTCCAAAATATCCACTCATTATACATTTCCTTATTTTGTACTAACTGGTGTGTTTATTTTTTAAATTGTTAAATTGATTACAGATGCCCAACATTTTCCACCCCTTTGCCCCACTTGATCCAGGTCCTATCCCATCCCAGGTCTTCCCCACACTAGTGTCTGTGTCCTTGGGCTATGCATATAGTATGTTCTTTGGTTAATTTCTTCCCACCCTCACCACCCTCACCCCTCTGAGATCTGACATTATGTCCCATGCATCCATGTCTCTGGGCCTATATTATTCGTTAGTTTATTTTGGTCATTAGGTTCCATATACTAGTATAAGTGAGATCATGTGATATTTATCTTTCTCTAACTGGCTTATTTCACTTAGCATAATAGTCTCCAGGTACATCTATGCTGTTACAAAGGGTAAGAGCTCCTTTTTTTAAATCCTCACCCACGGATATTTTTTTGCACTGATTTTCAGAGAGACAGTGGAAGGGAGGGAGAGTAGGAAGGGGAAAAGAGAGAACAATGTGAGAGATACATCAACTGGTTGAGCAAACTCCACAGTTTTCCACAGTGGCTACACCAGTTTGCATTCCCACCAAGAGTGTACTAGTTTCCTTTTTTCTCCACATCCTCACAAGCACTTTTTGTTTGATGATAGCCATTCTTTCAAGTGTGAGGTGATAACTCATTATTGCTTTTATTTGCATCTCTCTGATGATTAGTGAAGCTGAGCATTTTTTCATGTCTATTGGCCATCTGTATGTCTTCTTTGGAGAAGTGTCTTATTTAGGTCTTTTGCCCATTTTAAAAATTGGAGTCTCCTTGGTGTTCGGTTGAATGAGTTTTTTGTATACAGTGGTACCTCGAGATACGAGTTTAATTCGTTCCGTAACCTTGAGGTGTGGGAAACTATGAGACACTCGAGTCGCGGTAAACTGGTGGGTCGTGTGCAGCCGGCCGATCCACGCGATTGATTACTCCTATCTCAAATGTTGCTCATATTTCAAAGCAAAAATCGCTCGCTCAACGGCTTGTATCTCAAAAATCTCGTATGTTAGGGCACTCATATCTCGAGGTACCACTGTATTTTGGAAATTAACCCCTTATCAGATATATCACTGGTGAATATGTTCTCCCATACAATGGGTCCTTTTTATTGTACATTTTCATATATGGTATAGCCCAACAGTTGCCAACCGATGGTCCATAGTGGTCCGTGAGGTCGGAAAGGTTGACAACCGCTGGTATAGCCTATTGCTCTTGGACTAGGAACCTGCAAAACATGTTACTGTGTTAAATATGTACGCAATTGTAACACAATAGTAAGTATTTGTGTATCTAGACATAAAAAAGGTGCAGTAAAAATCTACACTAATAAAAAGGTAATATGCTAATTAGATTGGGAGACTTTCTGGATGTCCTTCTGAACACAGCCATGGTGGTGGGCTGAAGAAGAGGGAAGTTGGGGGTGATTAGGCCGGCGGGGGGGGGGGGGGAGTAAGGGGTCAGATGTGGGTAATTAGGCTGGCAGGGTTGGGGCAGTTGGGGATGATCAGGTCACAGGGGGGCAGTTGGGGGCAATTAGGCTGGCATGGGAGGGGCAATTTGCAGCAATCAGGCTGGCAAGTGGGGGCCAGTTGGGGGCAAGTAGGCCAGTGGGGGGTGATGAGGGTAAGCAGACCAGCAGGCAGAGTGCTTAGAGGCGATCAGGCAGGCAGGCGAGCGGTTAGGAGCAAGCAGTTCCGGATTGCGAGAGGGATGTATGACTGCTGGTTTAGGTCCGATCCCACAGAGATCGGGCCTAAACCGACAGTTGGACACCCCCCAAGGGGTTCCAGATTGGAGAGGGTGCAGGCTAGGCTGAGGGACACACACCCGCAATCACAAATTTCATGCACCAGGCCACTTAGTCCAATATAATAAAAAGGTAACATGCAAATTGACTGTACAGTGGAATGACCAGTCACTATGATGCATACTGACCATGAGAGGGCAGATGCTCAATGCAGGAGCTGCCCCCTGGTGGTAAGTGGTCTCCCACAGGGGGAGCTCTGCTCAGCCAGAAGCCGGGCTCACACTGGCAAGAGCAGTAGTGGTGGCGGGAGCCTCTCCCGCTTCCACAACAGCGCTAAGGATGTCCGAAGGACAGCTTAGGCCCTAAGCTGTCCATCAGACAACCCCTAAGGGCTCCCAGACTGCAAGAGGGCAAAAGCTGAGCTGAGGACCCCCTCCCGCCCGAGTGAACAAATCTCATGCCCTGGGCCTCTAGTATAGTGTGAGTGATAAAAAATGGTTTACCCATAGAGGGCACTTAACATGCATGGAGCTTACATGACTAGAAGTTGCTCTGGCTGAGGAAGTGGATGAATGGTGAGCAAATGTGAAGGCCCAGAACATTACTGTGCACTAATGTAGACTTTATAAACACTACCCTTAAGTTACACTAAATTTATTAAAAATATTTTTCTTCAATAACAGTGGAAGGGAGAGAGGAGAGGACAATGTGGGAGATAAACTAATTGGCTGAAGAAGCCCCACGCTGTTTTCCACAGTGGCTACACTAGTCTGCATTTCCACCAGGCGTGTAGTAGAGTTTCCTTTTCTTTAGCTTACTGTAACTTTTTTACTTTATAAACTTTCTAATTATTTAAAACATTTTGACTCTTTTATAGTAATGCTTAGCTTAAAACACAACCACACTGTACAGCTGTATAAAAATATTTTCTTCGTTCATATCCTTAGTATGTAAGCATTTTTTTCATTTAAAAATTTTTTACTTTTAAAACTTTTTTGTTAAAAACTGAAACACAAACACACACTGTAGCTTGGGCATAAACAGGGTAATGATCATCAATATCAATGTCTTCTACTTCCACATCTCAGCCCACTGGAGGGTGTTCAGTGGCAACACACAAGAAGCTGTTCTCTCCTATGATAACAATGGCTTCTTCTGGAACAGGTCCTGAAGAATCTGCTTGAAGCTCTTCTTGAGAAGGTTATCACTCTTTTCAGAAACTTTTCTCATCATAGATTTGCTTGTAGGCAGATGATATACCATTAACACCCCCTCTATTAATGAAAGCTTTCCATGTTAGTGTTCTTTTCAAACTTAGTAAGGAGTTTATTGAGGTCTGCAAAAGTGTCTGCTAAACCTTTACTTATAAATTTTCATGGGGGGTGGGTCCTTTTCCCTCTTCTTCTTCTTCTTCTTTTTTTTTTTTTAATGTTGCCTCTTCTTAAGTTACACATTCCTTTTCCAATTCCAGGAACTTCTCATTAGCCAATTCCTCAGGAATCACCTCCAGAAGCTCCTAAATGGCATCCTTAGGTTAAAGTTGTTTGCCATTTCAACCATAGCCTGATTATTGTGGATTATTGTCGTCTCCTCATCCTTGGCATAGCCTCTGAAGTCACAGATGGACCTCTTGAATATCTTCTTCCAGATGCTATTGGTACATTCCTTAGTGACACCACCCCAAGCCCAAGCAAGGTTTTTGATGCAGCCATAGATACTGTAATCCTTTTAGAATTACATTAGCTTCTTCTCAGTGTTTTCCTCCACTGCAGCAATAGCCTGTGCAAAGGCCCTCCTCAGATAGTAGGCCTTAAAAGCTGCTATAACTCCTTGACCTATTAGTTGGGTCTGGAGGGAAAAACACCATTTTGATGTTGGGATGAAGATCACCATCAAAAGGAGGATGTCCAGGAGCATTATCAACCATTAGAGTCCCAGTGCACAGATCAATGCATGGGTGGGGTCCCTCAGCCTGATCTGGCCTGTGTCCTCTCACAATCCAGGATGTCCTGCCCCCACCCACTCCCGAGGGATGTAGCAGTCTCATCCCAGCTGCACCTGCTCCCAGCCATGAGCCCAGCTTCTGGCCACCAGAGGGCAGCTCCTGCCTTGAGCATATGTTCCCTGGTGGTCAGTGTGAATCATAGCGACCGGCTGTAAGGGTTGCTTAGGCTTTTATATATATATATATAGACTAGAGACCCGGTGCATGAAATTCATGCACGGGCTGGGGGAGGGTGTGTGTGTGTGTGTCCTTGAGCCCAGTCTGCATCCTTTCCAATCTGGAGCATTCCTCTCACAATCCAGGACTGCTGGCTCCCAAATGCTCACCTGCCTGTCTTCCTGATTGCCCCTAACTGATTCTGCCTGCCAATCTGATCATCCCTAACCACTCCCCTGCCAGCCTGTTTGCCCCTAACTGCCCTACCCTGTGGCCCAGTCACCCCTAACTACCCTCCCCTGCAGGCCTGGTCACCCCCAATTTCCCTCCTCTGCCGGTGGGGTCACCACTAGCTGCCCTCCCCTGCAGGCTTGATCACCCCCAACTGGCCTCCCTTGCCGGCCTCATCCCTCCCAACAGCCCGCCCCTGCTGGCCATCCTGTGTCCAAAGGGGGCAGTCATCTTGTGTGTTGGAGTGATGGTCAATCTGCATATTACTCTTTTATTAGATAGGATAGAGGCCTGTGCATGGGTGGGGGCCAGCTGGTTTGCCCTGAAAGGTGTCCCAGATCAGGGTGAGCGTTCCCTTGCGGTATGGAGCAGCCTGGGCGAGGACCTGTGGTGGTTTGTGGGCTGGCCATGCCCTTCCCCCACTGGTGACTCAAGCAAGGCCCTGGTATCTGGGATTTATTTATCTTCTACAATTGAAACTTTGTAGCCTGGAGCAGAGCTAAGCCTTCTGCTCACTCAGGGGTGGCAACCATTTCTGTTGGAATTTATTTATCTTCTATAATTGAAACTTTGTAGCCTTAAGCAGAGGCCTGGGCCGGCCAGGGTGTGTGGAAAGCTTGGCTTCCTCCATCTCCAGGGCAGCCCAAGCCTCCCTCCTGCACTCTTTGTGGCAGTTGCCATCTTGGTTGGGTTAATTTGTATACCTGCTCCTGACTGGCTGGTGGGCGAGGCTTGTGGGTGTTGTGGAGGTATGGTCAATTTGCATATCATTCTTTTATTAGATACAATAAGAAAAATCTTGAAAAATATGCTATTCTCCAAACTATGTTTGTCCATTTCCTTGGCACAGCAATTCAGGAAAGTATCTTAGAAAAGGAACTGGGTCATCCATGAATTCTTACGGCTCCTGTAGTACATTGACTGCCTGTACTTACTGCTAAGCTTGAAGGTGTTCTCACTGTGCCAGATCTCAATTTGAAGCCTGCACACTGTCCCCAAGCAAGACTGCTATCCTGTCCTTAAACTCTTGAACCTGTCATTGACTTGGCCTCCTTATGGATAAGAGTCCTTTCAGGCATCCATTTCTAAAATAAAGAGGTTTCATCTATATTAAATATTTACTTTAGCAAATAATTTTCCTCTATAATCAGCTTATCCAGAGCTTTAAAAATTTCTTCACCTGCCTTCACATCATCACCCATGGACTCAGCACTTACTTTCATACGATATAATGAATAGCAACTCTTAAATCATTTAAAACACCCAGAGCTAGTGGTAAATTCAACACTATAGTCTGGTCCAACCTTTTTCTTTCAACATTGCAAACAAACTTTTTGCTTTGGCTGTGATCATCATGGTGCTGAAAGGGACATGTTTCAATGTCTGGTCTTTAATCCAGGTCACTAGAAGTTTCTCCATGCCTGACATATACCCTTCTCAAATTTTTGTTAGTCCATCACCTTCAATGCAACTGACCCTTTAACAGCTTTTGTCATTTTGTTCTTGTTCTTCAAGATTGTAGATCGTGGTGGAATAGGACATGCCTGACTGGTAAGCAATAACTATCACTGATTTTCCACTTTCATAGTATGTAATAATTTTTAATTTTGTTTCCAAGTCAATTATTGTACATGGCTTCTTACTGGCAACATTAGCAGTGGATTTTGTATACTTAGGGGACATGATAAACAAAACATGAAATTAAATCAAGTACAAGAGAAAATGGTGCAATCTAGAAATGCAGCAAACATGGATGTAGGAGGCTGCTGCCAGGGTAAGATGCCATACTGTTTTACAGCAAATCCTTTCTTTAAAAACCCTTACACTAAAAATTATGATAAACGGTATAATAAATACATAAACCAGCAACATAAATGTTTATCATTATGTACCATATATAATTGTATATGCTACACTTCTATAGAATTGGCAGTACAGGTTTGTTTATACCAGGGCATCACCACAAATAATTGAATAATGCACTGTGCTACAAGAGTACAACAGCTGTGATGTCACTAAGCGACAGGGATTTTTCGGCTCCATTTATAATCTTACAGGAAGGATATAATCTCACTGTTGTATATGGGGTCTGTTATTAACCAAAATGTATTTAGAACCAATTATGCCTGCCTCTAAGAGTAGAATCACACAAAAACAGTTTCCAGAGACATGAAGATTTAAATTAAATTTTAAAATAGGCCATCTTAATCACTTTAACTTAAGAAAATTTCTGGGTTATTTTCAAAACTAATGCTACTATCATTATGAAAAATTTTAAGAGCAATAAATTAAAAAATTAATAGCTGAAGGGAACTTGGTTTGCTAATGTATCAAGAGTTAGCACTTAAGTGATTTTATAGTTTTAATACCTTCCTCAATAGTCCAATCTTATCTGTAAAATGGTTACAAATACATGGAAATTTTATAAAAGTTGTTTTTGCAAAATGCTGTGGGGAAAAATACATTCAGAACATTTTTTTAAGTCCTTAAAACACTACTTTCTCTCACTCACAGGCTAAGAAGACAGAACGTACCACAAGCTCCTGGTGTGAACAGTCAATAATCTTAAATCCTTTAATACAGTAATTTGCAATCACCTTTGGGAGAATGAGGATCTAGCTTATTTTATTGGCAAACAGAAAAGCAATTCCAAAGCTTAAGTTCCGCTTCTGCTTTCAATCCCTTTGGTTCAGTGGCAAGTTTTTCTTATTCTAGAGTAGCACTGTCCAGTAGAAATTTCCATGATAATGGGAATATTCATATCTTCACTGTGCAATATGGTAGTCACTAGCCACATGCTGCTACTGAGCACTGGAATGTGGTCCGTGTGACTGAAGAACTTAATTTTTAATGTAATCTAAATTAAATTTTGAGAAACCAAGATGGCGGCATAGGTGAACACCTAAACTGCAGCCTCGCACAACGATTTCAAAACTACAGCTGAAAGACAGAACACACATCATCCAGAACCATAGGAAAGCTGGCTGAGTGGAAATTCTATAACTAGAAGGAAAGAGAGTGGCTCACAGCGACTCAGAGGAGCTGCAAAAACTGAAGTATGGAGACAGGTGCGTGGAGAGGATGGGTGGCGGAATGCCTGGCTGGCTTCCTCTTGTAGGAGGGAGACGGAAACTCCTGACTACACTGAACCCCAGCTCCGGGCGAGACTCATATGGGGGGAGTCTGGACTATCATGAAAAGGGAGGAGTGCACAGAAACTTAGGGGAGCCACGAAAGGGAGAGGTCTAGAGGTGCGCACACCACTGTGCACAGAGAGGGCAGACTGTTGATTTTGAAACTGGCTTTCTCTAGCGGGAGGGAGACAGAACTTCCCAGCTGCACTGAAATCCACTTCCCACTGCAATGAACACCAGTTCGGGCGAGACCCTGGGGTCCCAGACTCATTCGGGTCCCTGGAGCACATGGGAACTGAAAAGGCAGAGGTCTGAAGGCGCACACGTGCACACAGAGAGGGTTGCAGCCATTACCGAGGGGCACTGAGACCCGGGGGTCAAGTACGACAGGGCTGACTGGAAGTCAAGGCTGCCTCTACTCAGCCCTGAGACTCCACCCCATTCAAGCTGAACAGAGAGGCTTTTGCAATTTTGCAAGTCTTATATCATAAAGCTGACTCCAGCGAAATTCTCTCAGCGTAGCGAAATGCGCAGACAAAAGGAACAGATCACAAACGAAAGAAATGAAGGAAAACAAATAACTGGATATAGAGTTCAATCAAAACCACGGTTATAAGGTTTTTCAAGAATTTCCTAGAAAAGATGGATAAATTTAGCGAGACCCCAAGAGGAGATGAAAAAGGACCAACTAAAGATGAAAAAGGACCAACTAGAAATTATACACTGACTGAAATAAAAAATATTATACAGAGACCTAACAGCAGACTAGAGGAATGCAAGAAACAAGTCAAAGATTTGAAATACAAAGAAGCAAATACAGGAAAAGCAAAAAAGAAAAAAGAATCCAAAAATTTGAAGACAGTGTAAGGAGCCCCTGGGACAACTTGAAGTGTACCAACATCAGAACTATGGGGGTGCCAGAAGAAGAGAGAGAGCAAGATACTGAAAACCTATTTGAAGAAATAATGACTGAAAACTCCCCCCACCTGGTGAAAGAAATAGACTTACAAGTCCAGGAAGTGCACAGAATCCCAAACAAAAAGAATCCAAAGAGGACCACACCAAGACACATCATAATTAAAATGTCAAGAGCAAAAGACAAAGATAATATTAAAAGCAGCAAGAGAAAAACAGTTATTACCTACAAGAGAGCACCCATACGACTGTCCACTGATTTCTCAACAGAAACTATGCAGACCAGACAGGAGTGGCAAGAAATATTCAAAGTGATGAACAGCAAGAACCTACAACCCAAGATTACCCAGCAAAGCTATCATTCAGAATTGAAGGGCAGATAAAGAGCTTCACAGATAAGAAAAAGCTAAAGGAGTTAATCAACACCAAACCAGTATTATATGAAATGCTGAAAGGAATTCTTTAAGAAGAGGAAGAAGAAAAGGTAAAGATAAAAATTATGAACAACAAACATGTATCTATCAACAAGTGAATCTAAAAGTCAAGTGGATTAAAAATCTGGTGAACAGAATAAACTGGTGAATATAATAGAATCACGGGCATAGAAAGGGAGTGGACTGATAATTCTCAGGGGGACAGAGGGGAGGGAGGATACAGGACAAAAATCATACACCTATGGATGAGGACAAGGCGGGGGGAGGTAAGGGCAGAGGGTGGGTGGGAGCAGGGTGGAGGAGATCTATGGGGGGAAAAAGAGGAACAAAAGTAATAATCTGAAAAAATAAAGATTTATTAAATAAAAAAAAGTAAAGTAAATTTGATTAGCAGCATGTGGCTAATGGTTACCATTTTGAATAGTGCAGTAGAGATCCCAGAACACCACAGTCAACAAAATATATCAAGTCTGATCTGGTTCCTGTCAAAGTGGGTTTGAGTTAGAACCTTACTGAGCTAACCCCTTCCCCACCCAACAGCCAGGCAATATATATGAAGGGACATACAGCTAGGAATCTGCAAACATTTTATGTGAAGGGTCAGACAATAAATATTTTAGGCTTTGTAGGTCCATAAGCCAAAAGGTCTGTGTTGCAACTATTTAATCCTGCCATTGTAGCAAATGTAGCCACAGATAATCTGTAAAGAAACTAGTGTGGCGGTGTTCCAATAAAACTTTTATTTACAAACACTGAAGTTAGAATTCCATATAATTATCATGTATCATAAAATATTACTCTCTTTTAGTTTTTTTCAACAGCTTAAAAATATAAAAACTATTCTTAGTTCTCAAGCCATACAAAAACAACTGTGGAGCCATACTACCAGCCTGGTTTGCAAACCTCTCTCAGAGAGCACATTTAGATATTCAACACTATTAGTCATCAAACAAGTACAACCTAAAACCACACTTAGGTCCCACAAGAATGACAATATCAAAGGTTGGTGAAGATATGGAGCATCCAGAACTCTTATCCAGTGCTAGTGAAAAAGTAAAATGGTCCAATCACTTTGGAAAATTGACAGTTTCTTTAAAAAGTTTAACATACCCTAGAAATTAGCCATTCTACTTCTACTTAACTCAGAAGAAGTTAAAATTCATGTCCAAAGACTTGCATATGAATATTAACAGTCCCTTTATTCAGTGACTAAAAACTAGAATTCTTTCAAATATCCTCCAAGGGTGAATAGATATATAAAATGTGGTACATTCATAAAGTGGAATACTACTACTCAGCAATAAAAAATAACCAACTACTGATACTAATCAACAAACTGAATGATTCCCAAAATCACTGCATTGAGTAAAAGTAGTAAAAAAGAATACACAGTAGCCCTAAGCAGTTAGGCTTAGTGGATAGAGCGTCAGCCTGCAGACTGAAGGGTCCCAGGTTCGATTCTGCTCAAGGGCATATACCTTGGTTGCGGGCACATCCCCAGTAGGGAGTGTGCAGGAGACAGCTGATGTATGTTTCTCTCTCAATGATGTTTCTAACTCTCTATCCCTCTGCCTTCCTCTCTGTAAAAAATCAATAAAATATATTAAAAAAAAAGAATATACAGGAGAATCCAAAATGGCGGCATAGGTAAACACCTACACTACTGCCTCGCACAACAATTTCAAAACTACAACTAAAAGACAGAACAGACATCATCCAGAACCACAGGAAAGCTGGCTGAGTGGAAATTCTACAACTAGAAAGAAAGAGAGGGGCTCACAGAGACCCAGAGGAGCTGCAAAAAGCTGAGGTACAGAGACGCGTGTGTGGAGAGAGCGGGTGCCGGAGTACCTGGCTAGCTTTCTCTGGCGGGAGAGAGATGGAGACTCTCAACAGCACTGAACCCCCTATCCTACGACACTAAACCCCAGATCCAGCTGAAACTCATACTAGGGCAGTTTGGACTGTGAAAAGGAAGAAGTGCATGGAAATTTAGGGGAGTCGCAAAAGATCAGAAGTCTGGTGGCGCACACGGCACTGCGCGCAGAGGACTGACTGCTGATTGTGCCACTGGTTTTCATGAGTGGGCGGGAGACAGACCCTCCCAACTGCGTCACTTCTAACTTCACTAAACCCCTGTTTCTGACGAAACTCTGGGGACCCAGACTCGTATGGTTCCGGAGCGCAGGGGAGCCGGAGGAACAGCAGTCTAGAGGCACTGTGAGAGAGAGAGCGCGCACACAGGGACTGCTCCAGTGATTACCCAGTCACGTGAGACTCAGGGGCCGTGGAGGGCAAGGCTGACTGGAAGGCAAGGCGGTCCCTTAAGCCCTGAGACTCCACCCATCCCAAGCTCAACAGAGAGGCTTTTGCGGTTTTGCAAGTCTGGTATCATAAGGCTGAATACAACACAGGAGTTCTCCCGGCATAGTGAAAATGCCGAGACAAGGGAAGGGATCACAAACAAAAGAAATGGAGGAAAACAAATGACTGGATAGAGTTCAAAACCATGCTTATAAGGTTTTTCAAGAATATCCTAGAAAAGTTGGACAAAGTTAGCGAGAGCCAAGAGGAGATGAAAAAGAACCATCTAGAGATGAAAAAGATCCAACTAGAGATGGAAAAGGATCAACTAGAAATCAAACATATACTGACTGAAATAGAAAATATTATACAGAGAACTAACAGCAGACTAAAGGAAGGCAAGAATCAAGTCAAAAATTTGAAATATAAAGAATCAGAAAACATTCAACTGGAAAAGCAAGAAAAGAATCCAAAAATGTGAAGATAATGTAAGGAGCCTCTGGGACAGCCTCAAGCATACCAACATCAGAATTGTGGGAGTGCCAGAGGAAGAGAGAGAGCAAGATACTGAAAACTTCCCACATCTGGTAAAAGAAATAGACTTACAAGTCCAGGAAGCACACAGAACCCCATATAAAAGGAATCCAAAGAGGACTATACACCAAGACACATCATTATTAAAATATCAAGAGCAAAAGACAAAGAGAGAATATTAAAAGCAGCAACAGAAAAACAGTTCATTACCTACAAGGGAGCACCCATACGTCTGTGAGCTGATTTCTCAACAGAAATGATGCAGGCCAGATGGGAGTGGCAAGAATTATTCAACTTGATGAATAGCAAGAACCTACAACCAAGAATACTCTATCCAGCAAAACTATCATTCAGAATTGAAGGGCAGATAAAGAGCTTCACAGATAAGAAAAAGCTAAAGGAGTTCATCAACTCCAAACCAGTATTATATGAAATGCTGAAAGGTACTCTTTTAGAAGAGGAAGAAGAAAAAGGTAAAAGCCAAAAAATTATGAACAACAAATACGTATCTATCAACAAGTGAATCTAAAAATTAAGTGAATTAAAAATTTGATCAACAGAATAAACTGGTGAATATAATAGAATCAGGAGCACAGGAAGGGAGTGGACTGATAATTCTCAGGGGGAAAGGGGTGAGGGGAGTACAGGGAGAGACTGGACAAAAATCATATACCTATGGATGAGGTCAACGGGAGGGAAGTAAGGGTAGAGGGAAGGGTAGGAGCCGGGTGGAGGGGAGCTATATAGGGGAAGAAAAAGAGAAACAAATGTAATAATCTGAATAATAAAGATTTAATTTAAAAAATATACAGTAAATCCATTTTATAAAACTCTAAGAAATGAAAACTAATTTACAGTGACAGAAAGCAAAGTGGGATTGCCTGGGGCTGAGAGAGGGACAGACTGCAGTCAGGAGAAAATGTTCTATATTTTGATAGTGAAGGAGTCACAGGTGTATATCTGTCCAATTAATGCTTTAAATAGATTCAGTTTACTGTACACACAAAGATAACTGATGGCATCAGTTACCCAACAATCCCTATGAATTTACTTTTAAATGTAAAGAGTTGGGTAAGGAGGGATAAACTAGAAGCTGATTTGAAGTCTCACACTCTCACTGCTGAGTCGAAGTGTGCCTCTGGGACTTCTAGCACACAGTGATAGAAATCAAATCAAAGAGCTTGGAATAGACAGGCTCTAGGAATTCTGTAGACTGAAACCTCCCCTGTTCACAACATTGTGATCTCTGTATTTGGAGTATGGATTTTAAGTTAAACTACAATGTTGAATTCCAAGAATCCTATATAATAAAGAGGTAATATGTAAATTAACTCTCACACCCTCATAAGATAGCTGCCAACAATCAAGCCAGGAGGAGGGGGTTAATGAGGGACGACTGAATAACTGAACAAGCAAGCTGCGTGGGGCGACCAGGCCGGCAGGGGAGGGCTGGAAGGGCACTAAAGGGCAACCAGGCTGACAGGGGTGGGATGCAGTTGGAGGCTACCAGGCTGGCAGGGGGGTGGAGCAGTTGGGGTGAATAAACTGGCAGGGAGGGCAGTGAGGGGGTGACTAGGCCAGCTGGGGGGGGGCAGTTGGGGGCGACCAGGCCAGTGGGGGAAGGGGGAATTAGGGGCAACCAGGCAGGTAGTCAGGTAAGCAATTAGGAGCCAGTGGTCCAGGATTGTGATAAGATGTCCGACTGCCAGCAGTCGAACATCCCCAGAGGGATCCCAGATTGGAGAGGGTGCAGACTGGGCTGAGGGGACCCATCCCCCATGCACGAATTTCGTGCACTGGGCTTCTAGTTAATAAATAATCCTTTATATTATAACAAGTTATCATTTGTAACACCTTCGGGATAATGTCCTTATTTTAAATACACCCTGCTGCTCAGGTTTCAATTTGTTTAATAACTTTTTGTTATAGGTCTTATGAAGGCTTGATGAAACTTGCTCAGCTATGGAACAAGAGGTCAAAATATTAAGAGCAGAGAAAACAAGATCCCATTTTCCAGTAAGTTTTAATTATTTCTCTCAATTTTGGGGGATGTACTAGACTAGTTTTTGATAAGACCCTACAGGATTCCTCAGAGTCACTGATAAAAAAAAAATCTACTAACACAAAAAAAATATATATATATATATATATATATATATTTTTTTTTTTTTGTTAATATATTTTATTGATTTTTCACAGAGAGGAAGAGAGAGGGATAGAAAGTCAGAAACATCGATGAGAGACATCGATCAGCCGCCTCCTGCACACCCCACACTGGAGATGTGCCCGCAACCAAGGTACATCCCCGACCGGAATCGAACCCGGGACCTTTCAGTCCGCAGGCCGACACTCTATCCACTGAGCCAAACTGGTCTCGGCAAAATATTTTTTTTAATATAACAAATAATAGTCTAAGTAATTTGTGGCTGTACATTGGGAAAAATGGAAATGAATTCTTATTTTTTATTTTTTTCACCATGAAGAGATATATGAAATGCATGTCTGGCTTCCCAGATTCCTTTTTTTTTTTTTTTTGACTCTCACCAAAGGATATGTTTATTGATTTTTAGGGGCAGGTCAGGAGGGTGGTAGTGGGGAGAAAGACATGGCAGGGTGAAACATCAATGTGAGAGAAAAATCAATTGGCATCTCCCATTTGTGCCCTAAGCAGGGATAAAAGCTGGGATTGAACCCACAACCTAGGTATGTACTCTGACCGAAAATCAAACCCACAACCTTTTTGGTGTAGGGGAGGATACTCTAACCAACTGAGCCACCTGGCCAGAAACCCAGATTCTTTTCAGAGCAAACTATATGTTACAGGTTCCTATAGCCAAATTAAATTTCATGCATGATTTTAGACAATGTCTTTTTGGAAGACAGAACACACCAAAATTCAGGAGTCATTGGAGATGAATACGGTTAAAAAACTGAGCTTTGAAATTATTTTTGCCAAATTTATGACACATACTTTTGAAGCTTTGCAAGCAATTCTAAATAGAATTAAGACAAAGATCTGAAACAAACAAACAAACAAACAAAAGAACCCTGCTTTTCCTTCTTAGTCTTAAATACACCCCTTTTAACCATGCAATTGACTTAAACTTTAGGGCAAATGTCTAGCATAACTTGATTCTTTCTGAGACTATACACTTTAAATGTAATTTATCATACAAATTACAGATGAAATCAGCATTTGTGTCCAACACAAGTTTGAACATTTAAAAAATTAGAAGACCACCAGAGCTATAAGATCACAACTTCCTACAGCAACACAAGGGATATTTCATGAAGTTAGTTGTCTTCAGAGGTATGTAAAGGAATGAATTTTGACAGTTTTCCTGGGGTTTTTAAGTGATAATCATTTTTTAGTATACTAGCATCAATATCTGACTAATGTCAATTTCTTGTTCCATAAGAAAAATCTTTTCCTGCTTATAGGTGTGGTAGAGGAAGGCATGTTTAACAGATGAGATAGAAATATTAGTATGAACATAAATATTTTAGAAACGTTTACAAAAAGGTACATATGAATTGAGAACACAGTGGTTTATCTGGGAGAATGCTAAAAATAATCATTGGAAATCCCAACCAGAATCTTGGAATATAAAGTATTTACCAGGTCACCTAATATAGGCTCAAAGACTAAATGAATTATCCAATTAAATGGCATAAAACATATTAAAGGGTTTTAGCATGGTGCCTGGCCAGCATGTGCTCAACAAATGTTGGTTATATCTCTTTCCCTTACCCCCAACCAAATCCCAAGCCAGGGACTTGACAATAACTACCACCACAGTCATCACCTAAATCTTCTAACAGTTCTCCAGTCTTCCAGAGACACAAGGCCCTTTCATCAGCCTACTTCAAGGAAAATTTCATTACTATTATCTCAGTTACACTAGCCTTCTGGAGTTGCTGTGAGCATTAATGTGGGAACAACTAAAAGTCCATTAAATGAAGTTTCCAACTCTGCCTTCTCTCAAACACATCCTTTCCATTTATGGTAGGGTGTGTGCGTGTTGTGTGTGTGTGTGTGTGTGTGTGTGTGTGTGTGTATACATACATGAATATGTACAAAGGGTAAAGAGCCAGGGATGCAAATATTGGACACAGGACACAGTTTTTGATAATTGCCCTCCTTTCCCCAAGATTTTGATATGCCTCTTGGGTACCAATCTCATTCCACTGAGAATTCCCTGCTATACTGAGTCACTACAAATTTGAGGCAGGAGCTCTGATGTATTGGAATGGGGATGGGGGGATGGTAATAAGAGTAATAGTCTCCTCATTTGGGAACATGTTGACAAACCTATAATCTCATTGTAAATCCACAATTCAATAACCCAGGCTTATTATTATCTTACCAACTAAAAGACAAAGCTCTTGAAAATAGGACATCACATCTTATACTGTACTTCCTTCAGTGTGTCAGCATTAACACCAAGAACAGGACATTGGTAGATGCTTAATAGTCACTATTTATCATCTCCAAGAATTCCATTTTTAAAAATTCAGTCTAGGGCAGGGACAGGTGCAGGGTGGAGGGGGGTCAATGGGAAAATAAAAGGAGACTTATGTAATACTTTCAACAATAAAGATAAATTTTTAAGAAATTAGATTACATATAACTTACCAGAAATACATATTGTGACCCTCAACTAGCCTTTCATATAGGTCAAAAGAGAAACACTGGTAAATCAGTTTCTGAATAAAATGTAGTGAGCATTTTTATCTGAAAAGGAGTATATCTTTAAACACTAGTTCTAAAGTTCATGATTGGCCTGAAACTGTAAGCAAAATTTTTTGTAGGTACTTTTCCTCCCTGGAGAGCACACAGCTTCCATCACATTCTAAACAAACACCCTGCCAAACTTCCCCAATACAGGTAGTTGGAGAATCACTGCCCTATATTACTTCTTCCCTGGCTTTGAAATTCAAGCTCTCATGTTCAAGTTCAAGCATTACTCAGCTTGACTTCTAGCATATTAAAAATCAAATGACAGGATAGTAGTTACCCTTAGGAGAGTGTACAATTAGTTGTTGAGGGGGACTTGTGAGGCACTGATAATATTGTGGATTTGGATGTGGTTATAGAAGAGTTTTCAGCCCAGCCAGTGTTGCTCCATGGTTGAGCATTGCCATGATCCAGTAGATCAGGGCACATTCCCGGGTTGTGGGCTCCATCCCCAGTAGGGGGTGTGCAGGAGGCAGCTGATCAATGATTCTCATCACTGATGTTCCTATCCCTCTCTTCCTCTCTTCTCCTTTTTTGAAATTAATTAAAAAACAATAGCACTTTAAAAAGTGTTCACTTTGTGAAAATTCATCAAGCTGAACACTTAAAGTTTTTGTATTTAAAAGTATAGTTTAATAAGAGATTAAAACAAAACAAAACAGTAGCAGACAGGCTACCATACAAAGCAAACAACAATGTGTAATACAAAAAAGAAGTCCTTAAAAATTAAAGCCCTCAAGGTGAAGACCTGAAACATCTGGGCAACAGCCAGTGAGGCAATGAGGCCCTTAGTCCAAAAGCCTGCAAGTAACTGAGGCCTGCTAATGGCCACACGACTAAGCCTGAAAGCAGATTCTCCATCAGGTCAAGCCTTGAGGTCGATTGCAGCACCAGCTGAGAGTCTGACTACAAATGAAACACCATGAACTAGAACCCTCAAGATAAGCCACTCTCAGATTCCTGACCGAAAATCTGTGAGATAATATATGCGTGGTGTTAAAAAAAAATTAAAAAAGATGTAAATACTATCCTCTTTAACATATATTGAAATAGCCTTAGTAGTTGTACCTACAAAGACAATAGCTTATTAGTT
The DNA here is from genome assembly GCA_011751065.1 of Lasiurus cinereus. Taxonomy (NCBI): domain Eukaryota; kingdom Metazoa; phylum Chordata; class Mammalia; order Chiroptera; family Vespertilionidae; genus Lasiurus; species Lasiurus cinereus. Next base: position 6,236,355 of record JAAGEH010000101.1, read on the forward strand.
TAAATTGGCAACTTTCGCTTCTTGAAAGGCTGTGGTGCAATGTTGCTCTCAAAACCCAACAGAGAAAAAAGAAAATACAGCTGGTTATTCTGGACATTAACTTCTCAATCAATGGAAGTTCACTTAATTTCTATGTAAGATATAGAACAGGGAGCTTTTCAATGCATCTTTCTCCTACCTCCATCTAAATTAGAGATTCTGTTAGAATAATGTTTTGTGCTTTACTGCATAAGTGTTTGAAGATACCATATGCTATATACGTCCCTCCACTTTTCCAGTCTTTTCTCACAAGAGGAAATATACTAAAGTCAGAGTTACCAAGTAAATGTAAGCATATTATTTGTATAAATCCAAAGAAGAGGTAATTACGGGTTCAGTGAGAGGATATAGCGACTCCAAAATCATATAACACAAATGTAGCATGTTTTGAAATCACTGTATTAGTTCTTATGTTTGTCTTCTGAACCTGCTCAAATTCAGCACCAGAATTGGCGCTTCAGCAGTCTGGCTCCTGTCTTTTCTTACTTCTGAGTCCTCTGCAGTGCCCAGCACAGCAAAGGGCCTTTAGACATTGAGCATCATGTTATTAGTTTAACTGGTGATGGTGGGAATCATAAAAGTTACCACTTTTTCCCCAACTTAAAATTCTCAAAAGTTGTATAGAAACCCCTTTCTCAAAATGGACTAGCACAGCTGCTATCATTTCCTTGCATATTTTTATAAGCTGAAAAAACAACAATCAATTTTGCTACAATCAGGCTAAATTTTTGCTCTCTGTTAAATTTTAACCTGCCAGTTATATTGATTCTTCATGGCTCTGTAGGGTTACAATGGTGGTCAATGTTTAATTACTTCACATTAAATTTAAAACAAAGTATGATTATTTGAAAATATTATTTTCTGTTATTAATAGTCATAATGCAGAGCCCAGTAATAATTTAAGATTCTGTGTAAGGCCTGGCATAACAACAAAATAAACCCAACAAAACCCCAGAATTATCCTTCATTTACATTATTATTTATATTACAATTAATACATATTTAATACACATATTAAATAAGTACTTGATATATAATTATAATGCCATACATTCTTCCTTTTCCTCAAGATCTTGATTACCAGCTAGCACTATTAAAGCTTTTTTATCATTCTTAATCTTTTTCATTACCACTGTATCCTAACAGTTATCTTCATCTTTTTGCAATAACTAGACAGCAAAGACATCGAATCCTCATTACCTTCATCTAACTTTATATATAAATAAAAAAAAAAGGAAGGAGGGGCATTTGTTTTTATGAAGATAAATACAAATGAAGTTTGTTGTTTTTACAGTCAGTGCTCTGTAACTTCTGTTTCCTTGGTGGGTGTTAGATATGATCCAAGACAAAGAATAAAAAAGCCGTGCCCTGACCAGCTGGCATGGCTCAGGGGTTGAGCTCGACCTATGAACCAGGAGGTTATTGTTCAATTCCTGGTCATGGCACATGGCAGGGTTTCCGGCTCAATTCCTAATGTAGAGCATGCAGGAGGCAGCCAATCAGCGATTCTCTGTCATCATTGATGTTTTTCTCTCTCTCTTCCCTTCCTTTCTGAAATCAATAAAAAAATATTAAAAAAACAAAATCAAAACATTGCACCTTGGCTGGTGCTGCTCAGTGGTTAGAGTGCTGGCCTACATGCCATAGGATCTTGGTATGATTCCTGATGATGGGCCCCTACTTGGGTTGCAGGTTTGATCCCTGGCCCAGGTCAGGCTTGTGCAAGAGGCAACTCTGTGCAGGAGGCAATCAATAGGTGTGTTTCTCTCACACTTATATTTCTCTCCCCGCCCCTTTCCATTCTCTCTAAAAATCAATAAAAATATCCTCAGGTGAGGATTAACAAAAGGATTAAAAAACCCCGATTACAATAAGGAGTTGCTAACAGCCACTTCTCTAAAGAAGTTTGACTGTGACACTGACAAAACTAGAAGACAATCAAATATTACTTTTTCATTAATGTTTTGTGACACTTAAATCTTCCATAAAACACATATCAAAAGAGATGCTCAAGACTTCAGCCTGAGAATCATATGACACTTGCTTAGTGTTAATTAAAAAAATAAAACCCAAAACCAAGAAACTGCTCACCCTGGTGGTTCGGAAAAGTAGTAGATAATGACTCAACCATTTGGTCCTATATATTAAACATGCAAATAATCACTGTCTTGAATGTGTAACAGACCCTTTTTATTACTGTTTGAACAGTATTTTGAGAAAAGCATTTCTCTCAATGCACTTCATGTGTCTCTAGTCCTTCCATTTGTTTACTCATCTCAAACAGGGAAAGTGTTATCTTTTTCTTGAGGTTTTCTGCTACAGCTTTATAGTACCACGTTAAAATCTGTGAATATCCAATACTAAAATTTAGTGATCTAACAACAACAACAAAAAAAGCAGTATGTCCCATTTTCTTTAAAGAGAAAAAAATTCTCTCATGAACTTATCCTATTGATATAAGGATGACTCATTTAGGGAGTAATGTACTACAGCTCTTAAAAGTAAAATAAAGCCCTAGCCAGTTTTCTCAGTGGTTAGAACATCGGCCCAAGGACTGAAGGGTCTTGGGTTCAATTTTGGTCAAGGGCACTGGTCAAGGGCACATACCTCATTTGCAAGGCTCAATTCCTATCCTGGTCTTGGTATGTGTGGGAAGCAACCAATCATTTCTCTTTCCCATTGAGATTTCTTTCTTTTTGTCTCACCCCTCCTTTCCACTCACTTTAAAAAGATCAATGGAGAAAATATCCTCAGGTGAGGATTAACAACAACAAAAGTACAATAAAACACTGACTGGCACACGTTTGAAAGTAAGTTCTTTTTGCGGTGGGTGAGAGAATAACATCATGCTACTAAAAATAAGATAGACCCTACTTTGAGGCAAAAATGCTAGGAAAATTGGGCCCTAGTTGGTGTGGCTCAGTAGGTTGGTGTGCCATCCCTTAATCTTAAAGGTGGTGTATTCAATTCCTGGTCAGTGTACACACCCAGGTTTCAGGCTTGATCTCCTGGGGATGGGTGTGGGAGGCAACAGATTGATGTTTCTCTCTCTAAATATCAATTAAAAAATAATAATATTAGGAAGACTGCTTTGATGTGCCCTGACTTTCCTCTGGTGAGGAACGACAACCTTTTTGGTTCAAAATATGGGAGAGATCACATTAAGAGATACTTCTTTACAGATACATAGTCATAAAAGTACACGGACTTCCTCTGAATTCCCCTTTGGACAGTCTCACCCAGCAAGGCTAGCTAATTCAAAGCCTGCTCTGAAATGCTCAAGGACACCATCCCCTTCCCCCTGCCCCGCCCCCAACTCACCTCCTGTAGATAAGAGCACCAATACCAAAGTCAAGTGCCTCTGGTTCACTCAGCCTTACCTCAGTAAATCTCCTATCAGCTCAATGCTTTGGCTTGTTCCTTCAGAATGACAGAAGTAATTCTTGCTTATCTACTCTTTCAGGATAGCAGAATTAAAAAAAAAATCACATAAAATCTTTCACGCTTCTTAGAAATAACTGCTATAAAACTCAAGGTTCTACACATTATCATCACTTTGCATCGTTCTTCTGCTACTTCTTAATTAGGCCATGACACTGACTTTAAAACACAAATCTTGTGGTCTCCCATCTGTACAGTTTTTGATGCAATTCTGTCCTAAAAACTAGTCCCTCAGATTTCAAAGATTTAGACTACTGATCACTGGTCTGAAAATTTAGTCCCTCTCTCCCAATCAAAGACACGTATATAAGTCACACCACTCTAGCTTCCTGTAGACATGACATTAGAGTAAAACCATTCCTTTTACTTGAGGAAAACTCTGTATAAAATGCACATTAATATCTACATCATTGATTATGCTCTCTACTTCACAAAACACACACAACCTGGGAGGTTGGTTACCTAGGAAATCTCTGAAGGTTCCTGGTAATAGATTGGTGTCAATAACTGTCATAACAATACCAGATCTAAGGCACAGACTGGGAAAACTTCACTGAGTTTGCAAGAAATAACCCTGAACTGCTCCAGGTCTGGTCCGGGCTGTCCTTTCCTAGGGCCTGTGCCTGTCTGTGGAGAGTGGCCTGGGCCCAAAGCATGTCCCTGGCAGCTCTTGAGCCGGATCAAGACCCTCCACAGCAACCTCTGCGCCCGACATAGCACCTCTCAAGACTGACACACCCCCTCCACCCTGCTTTTCACAGGAGGTGTGGGCACTCAGCTCCCTCCCTGTGCACAGGGGCGCCGGAGGGGGGGCGGGCCTGCCCGAAGCACCCATTTTGGAGGACTGGGGAGCTCGGCCTGTAGCTGTGTGATTAGGTGTGGGCGTGAAGGGCGCACCCGCGGGAGGGGGGCCGGAAGGGGGTCTCTTGTATTGGGGGGCAAGAGGAGGAGGGCGGCGGGAAGACTGGGGCGAGCGAGGTTCTCTTTTTGTTATTCGTTTCGGGCCGGCGGGTGTGAAGGGGAAGTCCCCGCTGGGCAGAAGGCGGCAGGGGGTCTCTCTCCGTCCCGCGTCCTGGGGGCGACGAGGACTCGCGGGAGGCCTCCCTCGGCGGGAAGACAGTGACTGCGGAGCGCGATCGGCTGCTCAGGCCAGGACGTCGATTCCCGCACCCCAGCCCCGAGCCAAAGGCGTGGGACCGGGTGGGAGGGGATGGAGGAGGCCCCCGGCCCGGAGGCGGGAAAGGCCCGGAGCCCGGCCGGGCGGCGGCTCGGAGCCCGGCCGGCGACGGCGCGGGCCCAGGGAGCCCCCAGCCAGGCGAGCCACGGGGGCCGCGTGCGCCCTCTCCCCACGCTGCGCGACCGCCCCCTCCCCCGCCGCTCCTCTCACCTGCACATGATCCGCCATTTTGCTCCATTCATGCTCCTCTCTGGCCCCCTCCCCCCCAGCGCGCACCTCGGCCGGGCCGCCGCCGCCGCCGCCGCCGCCGCCGCCGTCGCCGCTGCGCCTGCGCGCTGGGGCCCGTCGCTACGCTGGCGGCGTAGCGCGGCCGGGCTGCGCAGGCCCCGGTAGCCGGCTGGTGGTTGGAGAATGCGCAGCGCCGCTGGGACGCCGTAAAGGCGGGGGCAACGTCAGCGGCCAGGGCCGGCGGGGGCGGGGGTTGGGGGGGCGGTGCGGGCCGGGGCGCGCAGAGGGAGGGGGCCGGGAACAAAGCTTTGTTTACATGGGTTTAAAGGGGCCGCGCGCTCGGGCCGGCGGGCGCTGGAGCGGGAGCTGGCGCTGCCTGAGCTCGGTGAGAGTCCTTGGAAAGGCCGGGACCTGTTCCCGCCCAGACCCCCGCACCTGGCGGACTCCTCTCTAACGGAGCTTCCTCTTGTCTTGCCCTGGTCCCCGCCTGTGACACTGCATCTCCGAGGGGTCTGCTTCTGCGCCCACCGCGCATGACCCCACGTAGGATGTCTGCGTTCTTCCTGACTTTCCAAGCCCGCGGCCGAGTTTATGTTTGCGTCTTCCTAGCTTTCTGCTCCAGTCGACCAGGACCATTGCTCTCTGATCCTGGGTTTTACCAGCAACCAAATAGTGATCTTGTTTTCATTTCTATCCTTTTCTCTTCCATAAACATTCATGGAAATAGCTGCCAAATAGTGGCGATGATAGAAACCTGCAGAAGGCACAGTTCCAATCTTCCCAAGTAGATTGTTATCTTAATACTCCTGAGAGGGGTCAGATACTGGGAAGTGGGGGTGGAGGGAGATCAAGAGGTTTTTAGGACCTCCGGGCTCAGTCTGAGTGGGAAAGCCATCCTGCTGGGTCAGATCAGGTCAGTCCCTGCCTGCTGAGGCCAATTCCAGTCTTTCCCACTAGGAATTATCCGGTTAGATAATGCCGGTTCCTGTTTCTCATTGGATGCCATTCTGGCTTCCAATCAAGGGCCCCATATTAGATTTTAGCTGCATTCTGAGAGTGTTGATTGTTTGGAGAGTTCGTACCGACTGGGGGCTACCACGTGCGATGGAAACGATGATGGTAGAGAATATCCCTTTTTGTTTTGGATCGATGGACTGGTCGGTGCTCAGCGTTCATTTCCATCTTCGTCCTCCTCCTAGTGTGTCTTCCTGGTTTGCCGGGGGTGGGCTAAAAACTACATTACCCAGACTTCCTTGCCGCTATGGTTCTATATGCAAGATAGGCTCTGCCAATTAGATTCACTCAGATAAGATTCTGCCCGCAGAGCTTTTTTTTTTTTTTTTTCACTGTTGCCCCTGAGATGTAGTTTGTTCCTTTCCCAGCAACTTGACAGTGTTGGAAACGCCCTGAGTGTAGAGAGCAGGGGTGGTGGGACAGATGCTTTCTGACCTTGGCATCACAGCTATAGTGGTACGTATATTCTTGGAGTCACAGTTTCAATAGGAGTCTCCCAATACTCTACCTGCCTGACTGGGTAGAAGTAACAGCTCCGCGGCGGCCAGTCCCAAATCCATCTCCCACCACACCCTTCCTGTACAGTTGTTTCTCTTATCTTCCTCATCTCAGTAAATGGTACTACCATTCACCCAGTTGCTCAAACTAAAAACCCAGGAGTTACCTTGATGGCTAGTGTCTCAACAGTCCCCACACTTGGAAGTCCTGTTGAATATTTATCTAACACATACTCAAATCTGGCTACTTCTCTCATCTCCACTGCTAACACTTTGTCTAGGCCCCCATCCCATTTCACCTGGGCTCTGGGAATAGATTCCTAACTAGTTTCTCTGCTTTCTATCTTGATCTCTGGATAAGCCACATTCTTTTAAAATCATAAATCAGATCATTTACTCTCCTGATTAAAAATCCCTAAGTGGCCTCATAATGCATTTAGAATACATTCCAAATCTTGGCTGTAGGCCAAGATCCATGTGATCTGACCTCTACTGTGCCACTTCTTGTTCTCAATGCTCTGGTCATTCAGGCCTTCTTAAGATATCTCACACACAGGTGTTCCTGCTTCAGGGCCTTTGCTCTTGAAGTAACTTCTGCCTGAAATATTTTTTTCTCAGGGTTGCAGATTTTTCTCAGATCTTTAAGTGGCTGCTGCCCTCCTGACATTGACTTTTTTTTCAAGAGAAAATAACCAAATTTAATACATATGTATTCGAACCCCACATACATGAGAGAGTCAGAGACCTCACATATAGGAGAGCTTCAGAGATAGAAACGGAACATGGGGCCTTGGCCAGTGTGTTCACTGGTTAGATCATCAACCCATGCACCGAAGGGTTGCAGATTCCCTGTCAAGGGCACGTACCTGGGTTGCAGATTCAATCCCAGGTCAGGGTACAGCCAGGGCACATGGTGGAGGCAACCAATCCTGGGGTAGAAGTAACAGCTTCCTGTGGGCCGGAAACATCTTTCTCACATCGATATTTTTCTTTCTCTCTTCCTATTCCTCCTTCCCATCCACTCTCTCTAAAAATCAGTGGGGAAAAAATATGCTCAGAGAGGTTTTTCTTACCATTCTATTGAAAGTTGTCTTCTGACCTCATCACTATCATACTTATAACATTGTCTCTGTCTGTCCAAGACTATTTACTTATATATTTGCACTTTTCATTGTCAGTGTCTCAAGTAAAGAGTAACGACAATAAAAACAAAGGTTCTATCTGTCCTGTTTATGTTGTGTCCCTAGTACCTCTGTATAGAGTAGATGCTTAGTTAATAAATTTTGAGTTAATTAACTTCTGTATAGCTCTGTCTTATTCTAGGGGAGTTTGGAGCTCATAGGAGAACATAAAGAATTTGAAGTGTTATGTCAAAATTAAGGAGCGTAATTATTATGTTATAAGCCCTTCCTCTCAGAGTTTCTAGCACGTCTCTCTCCTCCTCTCTCTCTCTCTCTCTCTCTCTCTCTCTCTCTCTCTCTCTCTCTCCCTCCCTCCCTCCCTCTATCCCTCCCTCCCTCCCACTCTCCTCTCCCCTCTCTCTCCTTTCTCTCTCAACTTGGTTCTATTTTTACTTAGTTGTGAGAGCAACTTCCAAGCCATCTTTGAAAACTATTTTGAGCAAGACCGGTTTGGCTCAGTGGATAGAGTGTTGGCTTGCGGACTGAAAGGTCCCAGGTTCGATTCCGGTTGGGGGCATGTACCTGGCTTGCGGGCACATCTCCACTGTGAGGTGTGCAGGAGGCGGCTGATCAATGTGTCTCTCTCTCTCATCGATGTTTCTGACTTTCTATCTCTCTCCCTTCCTCTCTGTAAAAAAATCAATAAAATATAATAAAAAAAAACTATTTTGAAAAAGCACACCACATGATATATTTAATGGAGAAAGAGTGAGGGCTATAACAATGAAACTCAAACTCAAGACTTGTATTGTCTCTCTCCCCACCCCGCACTCCCACCCACCGTCAGGAACCAATGGGGCAAGGAGGTGAGGTGTGTCCCTTCCTAGACTATAAAGCAAAAAGAGAAGCCAGGGGCACCCTGGACCACACCCGTGCCTCTGGATAAACACCAGGACCCTTTCCTTTACAATGGTTGCTCTTTTTGTCACTGGTACCTGGGTTCACCTGTGGCCAGGCAGAAGGTACTGGGGTTAGTACTTCTATTGCATGGTCCGTCCTGCCAAGGACACTGGGAAGTGCCTTGAGGGATGTCGCTCTTAGGACACTCCTGCTGCCTTATCTTCTGCAGACAACAGCCACAGGAAGCGAATTTCTCCAGCTGCCACCGTCAAGGGAGGGCATGGGGTGTCTGGAATACCTAGGGCTCCGGGTTTAAATAGCTTTCCAGTCGTCTGGTGAGCTCGAGTGCCCCCTTGTGGTTCCAAGTGGAAAGTGTCCGGTTTACCTTAGGAAGGCATCAGGGTGGTGGGGGGCATATCCATTGTCTTGCTACTCAAAGTGAGGTCTGGTCCACTCAGCAGCAGCAGCAGCAGCAGCATCTCAGGTCTCACTCCACACCTGTATCAGAATGTGTACTTTGAACAAGATCTGCACGTATGTTGGAAAGGCACTGCTCTGTCAGCTTCTGGGATGGCCCTAAAAGCCCTTCTCACTCTATATGAGATGCTGTTGGCCATTGACCACACAGCTCTCAGGCAATGTCTCTTTTTAGGGACTGGAGAGACGTCCCCAGGACTTTTCCCCACACCAGCATCCTTGGTTCTCCTCTGGTCTCTGGGTTCTGTTTGAGCCCAGACAGCAGGCCTGAGTGCCGTGAGCTTTATGTGACTCTGTCCTTTCCTCCAAGAGCTCATAACAGCCATCTTTTAAAGCTGTTTTATTTATTTATTTATTTATTTATTTATTTATTTATTTATTTTTAATCCTTAGCTGAGGATAATTTTCCATTAATTTTTAGAGAGGGAGGAAAGGAGAGGAGAGACAGAGAGAGAACTATGGATGTGAGAGAGACACATTGATTGGTTGCTTCCTGCATGAGTCCTGAACTGAGGCTGGGGATCAAACCTGCAACCAAGGTATGTGCCCTTGATGGGAATCAAACCTGGGACCCTTCAGTCCATGGGCTGATGCTCTATCCACTGACACATTATCCACCGGCTAGGGCTAACACTTTTTTGATAAAGCACACGGCGTGTAAGCAGAAGGCCTGGGGTGTGCATTGCTCTGTTCTCCTTCCTAAGGCAATTGAACAGCAGGTGGTAGAGGAAATGGACCAGTTACATAGTCCCCATTATGAGGTTACCCCAAGAATGCTGGTCTAATTCTCCCATTCCCCCAACATTTCTGCATCATGTCTCTATCAAATTGCTTCTTAAAACCTTCTGGCTCTGAGTTAAAAATTCTCTGGGAAGCTTAGATTTCCATAAAATATGTACCTACCTTCTTGCATGGAGTGCAATGCCACTTAGGGGACAGCAGTAAAAGGATCGTTGAATTAAAGATCAGAACTTCCTCCTCTGTTCCCACAGCCCCGTGACCTCAGGAGAGTTGCAAGCATGTTCGCTCATACTTGCCCTTCCTTCTTCCAGAGCTAAGCAGTGTGGCAGGTAACAGTGTGTGTCTCTGGGAATTTTGGCAACTGTGAAGTAAAATTTTTTTTTAAATGTAAGAGATTGCTATTGTAACTTTAAAGGATAATCTCGAGATGAAACTTGGGTGTCTTTATAATGCTCACAGAGTCTGGAGAGATGATAACGCCAGCATTTTAGATGTGCCCTGGAAGTGTTTGGTGTTGTGCATATGCCTGGAACCTCAAGGAGGCGCTGTAAGTGTGTGTTGTCCTCGGGGGCAGGGAGGAGTGCTCCTGTGGAGAGAAACAGCTCTGTGTGAAAGTGATGAACTGTCATGTGCCTGGTGGGCTGGTGGTGTGTGTGGCTTTGACTCCTATGGAGTTGAGAGGCTTGGGTTCTTTCTGGTTTAGTGGCCTTGAACATATCCCCCAGACCTTCCTGGATCTGTCTTCTCATATTTATGAATTTATTAAAAATATATTTTTGTTGATTTCAGGGAGGAAGGGAGATGGAAAGAGAGATAGAAATATCAATGATGAGAGAAACCATTGATTGGCTGCCTCCTGCACACCCCCTGCTGGGGATCAAGCCTGATACCCCAGTTGAATCCCGGACTCTTCAGTCGGTGGGGCTGATGCTCTATCCACTCAGCAAACCCAGCCAGGGCTCTCATTTTTAAACTAGGGTTTGGGCTGATTGATTTCTAGGTTCTTTTCCAGCCTGTCATGCAGACCACCAGTTTGAATGTGGGGCCTTTGCTGTTGGCTTTTCTGTCAGAGTTGGTTTCTGGGTCTCTTTGTTCCCAGGGGTCAGCCACTCTCCATGCCAGCTTCTGGACCTGTGTTGTTGCTCCCCAGAGAGCTGGAATTGGCTGTATGGAAATTATCTCTCACTGAAAATGCAGGAAGCTTGAGCTTGAAACTCACTCATCAAAAAGAAAAAACACACACATAGAGCAAAAAACCACAGGGCTTATCAGCCTGTCGTCATCAAGCAGACTAGAATAGCGCAGAGAACTCTAGGCAGAGAGGAAATGAACTTGAGAGAAGGGGGAACACATAGGGCAGAGAGGAGAGTAAGAGGGCGGGAGGGGAAGGCGCAAGCTGCAGGGCAGGGCCCGTGATGGTGGGAGGATGGGAGACATGGCGGTGAAGCAGGGCTTCCTGTACCTTCAGCAGCAGCAGACTTTTGGAAAGGTATGAGGAGGAGGTGGGCTGGGTTGGGCAGAGGGGCTGGGTGCTCCCAGAAGTTTCTTGGGTGGAGAGGGGTGCGACCAATGCACCCCCAAACCCTTTCAGGTGGCGAGGGACTGGGGGGACTGTACCATTGCCATGTTAGACCCAGAGCTTGGCTTGGGAGGGCTCCTTCCTCAGCAGCTGCTCGCCTCCCCAAGCAGGCCCCAAACTGTGCTCTTTGTTGATGCTGCTCCCGCAGTAGTTGGGGGTGGGTGGTAAGGAGGGCTCTAGCTCCCTCTCTTGCCTCTCTTGCTCTGGGGTGGCTTCTCACAAGGACGCCTTGGAAGGGAATGGAAGAAACAGCGGAGGGGTCATTCAGGGTTGCAGTGGTGGTTCCTTCCTTCTCTGCCCCACAGGGGTAGGTTTGGCTGGTGTTAAGCCTGAGCAGAGCCCAGTGTGTCCAACCTCCTTCTCCTTCTTTGGCCTCCTTAAATGAGGAAGTCCTCTTCTTTCAGCTGACCCACACAGGGCACCCTTCTCCTCTCCTCTCCTCTCCTGTCCTCTTCTCTCCTCTCTTCTCCCCTCCTTTTTCTCCCCTCCCCTCCCTTTCTGTCCATCCTGTCAAGAGATGAGGTGGGAAGATTCCGGAGGGTCGCCTGAAGTTCCTGGAGATAAGGCCTTCTTCTACACAGTGAGATGCTGGTCTGCAGTCTGGGCCCCGGGTGCTGTCCCCCTCCCTCCCGGGCATCAGCGACTCACAAGCTTCCCCTCTTCCATGTGGATCTCCTGGGCCTGCCTGCCAGGCCGTGCTTTCTCTACCTCCGGCTCTCTCTCTGCTGTCATCTCTGGAGTCTCTTGGCTGCTTGCGATGCTCTCCAATTCCTCAAGCTGGCTTGCCTCCTTGGGTCTCCTGGGATCTTCACTTCTCACCCCAAGTTGCTGCCCCAACCCTTCCCATGGACCCTCCTCTCCCTTCGGTCACCATCTCTCCATCTTTGGTTGGCTCCCTCTCGGCACCTCCCTGCCACGCATCTGGGTTCAGAAATGGCGCAGGTTTGGGGCCGTGCTGTATGGACAGTCGGGCTGCGCCTTGGCCCGGCTGGAGCTCCAGGAGGGCCCTGATAAGCTGCGCCGGGGAGAGGCTGCCCGGAGGGTGATCCGCCTCAGTGACTGTCTGCGGGTGACGGAGGCCAGCGGGGAGGCCAGCAGCCCCAGGGACACCAGTGCCTTCTTCCTGGAGACCAGGGAGCGCCTGTACCTGCTGGCGGCCCCCACTGCCGAGCGTAGCCACTGGATGCAGGCCATCTGCCTCCTAGCCTTCCAGGTGAGCCGACCAGGGGTGCAGAAAGGGCCAGGGGTGTGCAGGAGTTGTGAAAGCCAAGGCCAGAGTGTTGGGGGCAGGTCCTTGGTGGGGTGACTCCAATTCAGAATGTAGACAGGGCAGCAGGCTGAGTGTACCCTGAAAGAAAGCTTGGGCCGGAGGTGAGGCTGGGGCTTGATGACACAGCCTCATCCTCAGGGCCAGCGGAAGGAGCTGCCAGGGCAGGAGGGTCAGGGCAGCGGGCCCCGCATGGAGGAGAATGAGCTGTACAGCAGCGCGACCACAGGTGAGTGGCTGCCTGCTCTCCCAGGGCGTGGTGGGAGGAGGTGTGGGCCAGCAGGCGCGTCTTCCTGCTTGTGGTTGTCCCAGTGTGGCCACCCCCTTATCCGCCTCTCCGCATCTCTTCCGGGCCTGGCCCAGGTGGAGGAGCCTGGCTGCCTAGACTGCCAGCCCTTCACCCGGTTCACTCCCTCTGGCCCAGGCCCTGCTGGTGGGAGGGGCAGGGCTGAGGGGTTCATGGGAGGTGCTGCTGCTCTTGAACCCTCTGTTGGTAGGAGCTGGGCAGCTTCTGGAGAATAAAAAGGCTTGCTTTCTGTGGAAGGTTTCTGATGACAGGCTTCCCTCCTGCCTCTTGCAATTCGCCTGGTCCTCTGGGTGGGTGGGTGGGCAGGAGGGGCAGGATACGGCGTATCCAATCTCCACCCCGCAGAGGGCACAGTGGCAAGAGCAGTGGGTGAGGAGGCTGAGAGCAGGGAGGGCCGGGCCAGGTGCACCTGCTGCTGAGACAGGAGGGATGGGGGGAGAGATGAGGCAGAAAAGACAAGGCTGTGGCTCTGGCAACAGGTCGGAAGGATGTGGGCACGAGTTTGGGGTGCATATGACTGGGGCACGGTGCCTACTGGGGTTGGGTTGATACCTGGCATTTGGGGAGTGAACGCCACTTTTCTATGACCTCTGGCCGCTCCTGAGAGCAGAGCAGGCCGAGGCAGTCAGCTGTTCCTCTTAACAGCCTTCTCTCCTCTCTTCCCCAGGGGTCCCCTGCAAGGAGTTTGCTGTGACCATGAGACCCACGGAGGCCAGTGAGAGGTGCCGGCTCCGGGGGGCCTACACCCTCCGGACTGGAAAGGGTGCACTAGAGCTGTGGGGGGGCCCTGAGCCATGTGCCCTCTTGTACGACTGGCCCTACAGGTTCCTGCGGCGCTTTGGGCGCGACAAGGTGAGGGGGGCTGCAGCAGGGGTGGAGGGGGAAGAGGAGGGTGGGGAGATTGTCAGGGAGCCGAAAAGGTCCTGTGAGGACGAGTGGGAGGAGAAAGGAAAGGGGGGAAAGGCCCGAAGATGGAGATGGGAAGGGACCAGAGGAGGCAGAGCGAAGCAAAGAGGAGGCATAGATGTGAGAAGGGGAAAGAGAAGGTGGAGGTGGTGGAGCAGAAAAGAAGGCTGGGAGAGGGAACAGTCCGAGGGGCAGGCGCTACTGAGAGTGAAGTATGTGCCCAGCTCCACACTTGGATGGAGGAGGGAGGATGAAAGGAGAGGAGAGAGAGGGCTTTGTTTGAAGGAGAAACATGGAGGAAGGGAGCAGAAGCAGCTTGGGGAGAAGGCTTGGCCTGTCCCCAGGGGGCAGGCTGTACGTGATGGGTTTGGGTCTCAGAGCTGGGTCCAGGGGAAGCAGCCCTGATCTGTGGCCTAGCCAATTGTCTCCCCTTCTCTTCCCGCCTCTTCCCAGGTAACCTTTTCCTTCGAGGCAGGGCGGCGGTGCATCTCTGGAGAGGGCAACTTTGAGTTTGAAACCCTGCAGGGCAATGAGATCTTTTTGGCCCTGGAAGAGGCCATCTCTGCCCAGAAGAATGTGCCTCCTGCTGGGCCACAAACCCAGTCAGCCCCAGCCCCAGCCCCAGCCCCAGCATTGCTGCCCCGGCCCGAGAGCCCATACTCCCGGCCCCACGACTCACTGCCACCACCCTCACCCAGCGCCCCTGCGCCCACACCCCGGCCACGCGGCCCGGAGGGGGAATACGCAGTGCCCTTCGACGCGGTGGCCCGGAACCTGGGGAAGAGCCTGCGGGGCATCCTGGTGGTCCCTCCCCAGCCCCGTGTGGACCCTCTGTATGACAGCATTGAGGAGCACCGGCCTTCAAGATCCGACCACATATATGATGAGCCTGAGGGTGTGGCAGTCTTGTCCCTGTATGACAGCCCACAGGAACCCCGGGGTGAGGCCCAGAGGAGGCAGGCCACAACTGATGGAGACTCCAGTGGTCCTCAGCACAGCTACCCCGTGGGTCAGGACTTCCCTGCTTCTGGCCTGCCGCGGGAAACCGAGTATGACAATGTCATACTGAAGAAAGGCCCCAAGTGATGGTGGGTAGAGAGTCTGGACCCCATTGAATGCTAGCACTGAGGCGGGCCTACCAGGAAGGGGTTGGAGGCTGGTGGGAAGGAGTGGGAGGGGGAAGGCAGGCCTCCCTTCTAGCTGCTGCTGACTCCTCCTGCCCACCTCGTTTCAGGAGCCTCCTTCTGCTCCCCGCTTCTCGCACAACCTGAGGACTCGTCCCTCCAAGATCTGCTGGGTCTGCTGGATCTTCTGCATGAGTCATGGTCCCGAAGCAGGAAGAATGCCCTGAAGAGACTCGCCCTCCTCCTACCCTTTCCCACTTCCTCTTGTTTTCCCCCAGGTCTAAGGGGATCAATCTCAGGCATTTAGGACAGAAGATAAAAGGATGTCAGCAAATTGCTCGCTCCCTGGGCTTGCGCAGGCCTCCAGGCTCGCAGGGGGCGCTGCAGCTCTCTGCAGGCATTGGACTTCTCTGCGGCATTAAACATTTCTGAGGTGTTTTTGTGTGGCGAGTGCTGTGGAGTGGGGATGAGACAGCCACAGCCTTGTGGGGAAGGAGCACTGTTCTTGGTGACTCATACCCCTCTCCCAGCGGCAATGTCCTCTCTGGCCCCAAGTATCTAAGTTGGGATCTGCAGAAGTCAGGCTAAGCCTGGGAAGATGTTTAAGCATCTCTAACCCTTTGGTGGTGTAGGGCTAATCATCAGAAAAAGTGGGGAGTGGGTATCTGTGTGAAGAGCTACTGGGGGACAGGAACCAGTTGGCAGTTTTGAGCCTCTCTTGAATGAAAAAGGAGTGGAACCTACTGTACCCCTCGCCCTCATGGAGTCTTGCTCTCTTTGTAACAGGAGGGGATTCCACCACATGACTTCCTGCCCTGTCATTCTCCACACATTCGCCTGTCCCACTTGCCCACAGGTCGGGGCCCATGCACTCTCTTCATCAAAACCTGCTTTCGTGGCAAGGCAGGCCGGTACAGTTCTGCTGCCAGCCAACCAGCCGGCATCACGGAGCACTGTTCATAGGCTCCAGACTGCCCTGGTCTTGAGAAGCTGAAAGGCCAGAGGGGGTGGCGATGAGGACATGGATGTCTGTCATGAGAAGAGGACTTGTACTGTAGGGGTGACTCAGGGCCTTGGGGTCAGAGGAGATACCTCTGTGTTCATTGGGGGACCAAGAAAGGCTCCCTGTGGAGGGTGGCATTTGAGGTGAACCTTCAAGGCAGGAGGGACTTGATGAAGATTAAGGATGTGAAGAAGAGAGCATCCTGGGTAGAAAAGCCTGCATGAGTGAAAGTCGGGGAAGGTGCGGACAGACTCAGCAAAGCGCTCTCTGTTCATGTGGAGGGAGCATGTGGCACTCTGGTTGGGAAGGGGGACCCAGCCATGTGGTGGAGGAATTTGTACGTGATTAGAGGGAGGGAGAAATGATAAGGCTTCTGAGTAGAGTCCGGTAAGAGCTGCACACTGGGGCAAAAACCCCGTGGAAATGGACCAGGTGCAAGGTGGGCAGGGGCTGAAGTGTAAGAGGAACTCAGAGAAGAGACTGTGGATTCAAAAGACGCTGTAGAGAGGGGGCCTGCAGATCTTGGAGTCTGTTGGATGTTGAACGTGGAGAAATAGGGTTTCGAGAGAGATTCACGTTTTGGAAAGAAGGAGAGATGTTTCTGATGTGTTTAGGTTAAGCTGGCTCTACTCTACGCCCAAGAGGGGTGCTCAGAGCAGGTGGAAAGGGGCTCTCAGGTGGGAGGGAGATGAGCTAGAATCCTAAGAATTGCCAGCAGCCTCCCAGGTGTGCTGTGATGTAAGCTGTGTCTCTCGGTGCCTTTGGTCACGAGAGCGGGCTGGACGCGGGAAGGCCCTGTGCAAAAGGGCTGTCCCTGCTGCCACTGCCTGGGTGTACCCCCAGAATACACTGCCCCTTGGGATTTCAGTCATCCCCCCAACAGGCCAGGAGTGTCACTTGGGTGGGCACTGAGGCAAAGATGCCTCTTGTCAGTAGCACTTGAGGTGGACGTTCCAGCTCATCCCAGCAGGGGGCAGTGTTATCCTGTGGAAAAAGCTGCTGGGGGTCCTATCTGGACCCTGAAGGAGGGAACTTAAATGTTTTTTTTTATGACCCTAGAGCAGTGGTTGGCAAACTGCCCTAATTAAGTTAATAACAATGTACCTACCTATATAGTTTAAGTTTAAAAAATTAAACTTTCTTCTCAAAAGAAATTTCAATCTTTGTACTGTTGATATTTGGCTCTGTTGACTAATAAGTTTGCCGACCATTGCCCTAGAGAATGGAGGATGACTGAGAGGCTTACAGGCCAGAAGGTCCTTAGAATCCTACTTGAAGGCCTGTGGACTCTGAAACTTGACCTTCTCCCCTCTCCTCCACCCCAAGATCCTGGGACGTTTTGAATTCTTTGTTCTGATGCTGGCTTTGCTCGAAAGGGGAAGTGGTAGATGGGCGTTGCAGGGAAAGGTGGGCGAGGGCTGCTGGGATGGGGAAGTGGAGCATTTGGGGAACTTGGGAAGGGTAATGAAAACCCTTGAGACAGTTTGTCAAAGACGCTGACCACACTGCCAGGGGCCCTCTCAGAAGGCATGCACGGTGGGTGGATCATCCTGCAGAAAATCGTGTCAGCACCAACACAGCCACCCTTAACCGCACCATCGCTTGTGACATGCACATCATTTCTTAGTTCATTCCTCCTAGGAGCCCCTCCCAGAGCTGAGGAGCCCAGCGCTGGGGGTAGAGGTGGGGTGGGGAAGACCCATCCCCACAGGGTGGAGCCCACATGTAGAGTTGATCTGCAGAGATGGTTGCTGGCTGGATTCTTAAAGGCATGAGCCTTAGGGATCCATCTCCTCAAACAAACAGAGGAAAAGCCCTTGACTGTTGAGGGGCAAATTCATAAGTAAGGAGACAGTTGGTTTCAAAGGAAACGGGGCCAAGTAGGACCAAGGACTAAGACAGGGACTCAGCTCCAGGATCTGTCTGCTACCCAGCTGCTGTCGATAGCAGGAGAAGCATTGCTGTGGCCAGGACACTGTTTTTCTTTGCTAATTATGATGCGGAGGTTGCATCAGGGCAGGTAAGACCTGCCCGGTGACTGAGCCCAGAGCTATGTACCCAGATTCATATAACTGTGGCTGTGCACATGTGAGCATATGGTATCATTCTTCTTTTTCTTTTCTTTTCTCTCTTTTGCTTCATCTTATATTTTATTTTTCCAGAGCATGGGAATGGTGTGTGTGTGTGTGTGTGTGTGTGTGTGTGTGTGTGTGTTGGCCTATGGTCCAACCCTAAATCTGCTCCCAGGCCAGGCCCTCTGGTGGGTTCTCACCTTGGAGCTCAGGATAGACCAAGGCCCAGATTGCCTGGGCCTCTCTGCTCCCTCAGACTCCTCCCTGATGGCTACACTCAAGCTGTTGCTGCCACCACCTTTCAGCTGTGATGCTAACCAGCCGCCTGCCTCCTGCCTCATGGGCGCTGATTCAATTAGCCAAGGTGCCCACCTCTTGCATGGCCATTTATAAAATCAACTGGGGCAGCTGGAGAACTCAGGGAGGGCAGGGCTGAGAAGCAGGGGGAGGGTGGTGAGCTGGGGAGGGGAGGTAGAAGAACAGAGCTTGGGGAACCTGATTCAATTAGCTATCAGGCTGGCTTCCCTGAGCAGGTGGCTGTACATCACTGCCCAGCTCCAACCCTCAGCTCCTAGGCCAGATGCGGGCCAGCACAGAGCCGGGTCCATCCATCTCCAGGCTCCTTCTTGCTTCCTTCCCACTCTGCAGCCCTGGATTCGTGGGCCAGAGGTGCGTTTGGGAGGAGTGGAGAGGGAAGCAGGGGGTTCTGAGCGATTTGTGGGGAAGCTGGAGTCCCTGGGACCTGCACCCCAGGGCAGGATCAGCCTTGTGCATTCAGGAGTCTGATCAGAGATGGCTGACTGGGGTGGTGGGGTGGACTGAAGGAAGGCCTGGGGTAACAGCGTTTGGGAAAACATTGTTCTTGAGCTCGGACAGCATTGTTTTCCAGTACAGACCACTCAGGAGTCTGACTGCCTGTGTCCAAGCTCTGGCCCTGCTGCTCCTTAGCTGTATCTCCACACATCTGTTTCCACATCTGTAAGGGGCAGTATGTTTTCATAGGCTTGCTGTGAAGACAGTGAGTGAACACAAGCCCATTGCCTAGAGCGGTGCCTGGCACACAGAGTTGCAGTGTTGCCCATCATCTCCCTTCCCCTCCTCTCCCCTCCCAGTAGCCCCACAAGGACAGCAGGGCAAGATGTTCCTGTTTCGCAAGCAAGGAATGGAGACGTGGACAAGCAGAGTGAACTTGTGGGGTGCAGGAGGTAGTGGTGGGGGAAACTTAGGCTTTGTGGAAGTGGGAGGACTTGCGGAGGAGAGGTAGGATTTTGATAGGAAGAAAGAAAAGTGGGAAAGCATTCCAGGAGAGGCGAGAGGAGTAACATCAAAGGCCAGGATGGGTGGCTCCTGGCTGGGGCCTCTGAACACCTGGGCAGAGTGGGCTTGTCTCCCCTATTTTGCCCAGAAACAAGAGAGCTTGGGAAGCCTTTGGCTGGAAGCAGCCTGGAGAACCAAAGCCATAAGGCAGATTTTCCCTTTCATCTGAACTGCTGCGTCCACTCATGGCCTGCAGCTGGTACGCCAGGGCATGGGGTAGGCTCCTTGCTGGGCAGGAGCTCCTGGTGGTCCATACGGCATGGCCCACCAACTGGTGCGGTCAGCACACAGCCTGGGGCCATTGCTCTGCAGCTGGGGAGCCCACCTGTCCCCCTATGTCCACCTCTAAACCTGGGGAGGAGGCTGGAGGGAGGAGGCTGGGAGGACAGGGCATACAGAGTGGAGAGCACTCTAAAGGAGGTTTGCCTTCTCTTCCACTAGACTGCAGACATCCTATGGGCAGTGTTCATTCTTTACCTAATTTATCATTGTACCCCCAGCACCTAACGCAATGCCTGGCACCGGGTAGGTACAGACAGCTCTTTCTTTCTAAAAATTATGTTTTTATTGATTTTTAGAGAGAGAGGAAGGGAGAGGGATAGAGAGATAGAAACACCCATGAGAGAGAAACATAATCAATTACCTGCCTCCTTCATGACCTCTACTGGAGACTGAGCCCACAACCTGCAACCCGGGCATGCACCCCTGAGCAGGAATCAACTGGTGACCTCTTAGTTGCCAGGTCAATACTCAACCACTGAGCAGCACCAGCCATATCAGGTAACTCTTTCTCGATGGAAAGAATAAATAAAGCCTACTTTATTTGGAATGGGGGGACACAGGTGCTCCCCAGCACATAGTGATTTGTGAAGCCCTAGGAAGACTCCAGGAGTCTCTCCCTTAGCTTTTGGAGCCTAGCAATGAGAGATTAGTAATTCTTGGGAGACCACTAGGGTAAAAGGAGCTGGCATGGCCTTGCTGGGGCATGAGGGCCCTGTGGTGGCAGGAAGGAGGCAATGAAGGTGTGAGTGGCCCTGACTTGGGTGTGGAGTAAGGAGGTTGGCTGGGGCTGTACCTCCAATGTGTCCTAAAGCCTGGCAGCCGGGCTGCAGCTGCAGGAGGTACACAGGGCCCGGCTCAGGGCACATTTCGTAGCTGGTCCAATGCTGAATAGAACTGGGAATTGGTAAGTTGCCCTGATGGATGCCCATCTCCAACCCTCAGCCCCACTCCCCCGTGGGCCAGAAGCCCCAGAGGCTGAGAAGCCACTCTCCCCTGACATTTCAAGGAGCAGAAAGTCTGAGCCAAAAGGAGCCTCAGCAACCCTTTTGCCTGAGTCCTTATCTTCCACTTAAGGAAACTGAAGCCGGGTTAGTTTTCAATCTCTCTCTGATGTATTTATATTTACTAGAGGCCAGATGCACGAAATTTGTGCAAGGCGCTTGGCTCCCCACCTCTGCCTCAGCCCCCTTCTCTGTGGCTTCGTCTGGAAGGTCGTCCAGAAGGACGTCTGATCTAATTAGCACATTACACTTTTAATATTATAGATTAGAATTTGTTTACAGTTGTGCTGAGTGTGAAGTAACAAATCACTAATTCTGACACTTGGGATGTTCACAGGGAGATCATGTGTGACCTTTTATGTGGATGGGAAGGGACAAAGGGGAGGGTCCTACCATCTCTCAGCAAAGGCTTTCTTCCTTACCCCAAAGTCATGTGTGCTAAAAAATATTAATCCTTTTTCTCCCACCTTCTAAGTTTCTCTAGGCTGGGCTAACAAACCATTTAAATGAGACAGATTAATAGGAGAAAAAATCAAAGTTTAATACATGCGCACGGGGAATTCACATGGACACCATACAGCCATGAAATGTCCAACATTGGGTATGCAGGACATTTTGGACAAAGGTGAAAAGGGAGAAAATGGGGTATTAGATGTTAAAAGGGGCGAGGAAGTTGAGGTAGTGAGGAAGATTGGAACAAACATGGCAGGACAATTCTTGCTGCTGACTCAGAAACAACGGGACACAGGGGCTGTTGAGCTGACAGGCACAGGCCTGAACCCTCCTGTTTACCATGCTTAATTAGGAGGCACCCTAAGGTCTCCTTCCGGAAGCAGGCTTCTCTGTCTGAATCTCTGGAGCAGGAGAGGGGGTAGGGAGGGTCAAAGGTTCTTTCTTAGTCTTTTGTTTCTTAATAAACAGCTTAAAATCAATATCCTAAAAAGCTGCTTCAGGATGGCAGAATTTTGATTCCTTCAATCACCCAAGAGTGTGACCAGAGGCCCAGGTTAATCAAGGGCAGCTTACACACTGGAGCTGTTCATTTTCTGCTGGTAGCTCACTGCTGAGGGAAGGAACGCCTGCAGTCCTATTCCCTTTCATTTTCCTCCAGTCACTACCCCCACCCAGGCCCTTGCCCACTTTACCCTTGATCCCAGGGCAGCTGGGCTCAGCAGGCAACTCCCTAGCAGGGGCAGTAGCCAGACCTGGCTCCAGGGTCCTGCTTCCACTGACAGACCAGCACAATGCAGTCCATGCATGTGTGCGAGGTGAGGGGCTGGTGGACAGGAGGTGGATTGTGGGGAGGTGAATGGGATGGATCTGGACAAGGAGATGTGAACGAACGAAGGAACAAACAGAGATGGTGACTGAGTGAGGAGCCAGTTATCTAGGGATCATTGGGAGGTAGTTGGGCGGGGGGGAGAAGCTGGGATGAGACTCCCCTCCCACGCCCCTCCCCACCCCAGCCCGGGCCCCGCACCGGCCTCATCACAGAGGAAGGAGACACCTCAAGGGGTGGTAGCTTGAGAGCAGAGTTATGGAGGCCAGGACCCAGGGTTGCCAGGTCTAAACCTAGGTTTATGCTTTAGAACCAGTGAGAAAAATCTTGCTTTTTTTCAGAACAGTTGGCTCAGAGGGAGTGGGGACCTGGCTGGGTCTGAGGGGTGGGAGATGGTGCTGGTGGAGGAGTAGAGGGTCAGGGGAACATGGCCAGCCTGGGTGTGCTCAGCTGGGCCCGCTGAGGGTGCAGCACAGGCACAGAGCATGGGCATGGAGCACTCAGCAGGCTTCTGTGCTCAGAGCCAGGCATTCAGTGTTGAATACCTAGAGGCCGAACTCAGCCTGAACCTAAGGCAGAGACTGGGCTCTGTCAGGTTCTGACAGCCGACCTGCACTCTCCTGTTCCTGCCTCTTGCTCAGCTGGCCTAACTCAGGATCGTGCTTCCTAGTAGACAAAATACAGCTGCCCCACCCCCTGAGAAAAAAGGCCTTTTGATTCCTTTGATGGCCAAGGCAGCGAGGCCAGCAGCAGGGTATAGGGCATGGGATTAAACTCTGTGCCCTTAACCTCCGTGTATCCATGAGGAAGGAAAACATGGGCCACCAGACGGAGCCCTGAGCTGGGAGTTGTACTCCCTGCTTGACCACAAACTGGCTGTGGCATGTTGGGCAAGTCTCTCAGGGTCTTATTTTTCCATCTGCAAAATGAAAGAGCTGGATTCTAGGTTAGAAGACCTTCAGAGTTCCCATGAACTCTACAGGACCTTGTTTGGGCCTACCAACACCTGCCTGACATGCCAGGGAACCTCTGGAGCAGTGGCTTGGGTTCCCAGCCCTGGCTGGGAACTGTTGTCCTAGGGAGCCCTGCCCCTGTGCTCCAACTCCTGACTTACAGGCCGGACAGAATGAGGCCTCCTGTGGGGAGCTGGGTGGGGAAGGGGAGGGGTCAGACAGTGATGCAGCTTCTCCAGGAAATAGGGACTGAGAACTGGGCTTCAGAGCGGGTGTGTGGCTGATGGCTGCGTGACTTGGGGTTCTGACTCTCCTCTAGGTATTCATCTGCTTTGAGGCACCCTGAGTGGGGCAGAGTGGGCCCCAACATATCTCCCCCATGTAATTCATCCATTATCACTTCACTCTATTTGCTAATGAAAGATTTTATCATTTCTAAAGACCTTGCCTATAAAATGCAGACACCTCTATAAAGTGCTCATGCCTTAACTTCATCATCAGCTAACAGTCAATTGTTATCATTTTTAACAGGGAATAGATGAGCCAGGAATTTGGCCTGAAGAGAGATATCAGTGTTGTGATGTGTGTATGTTCAGGCTGAGGATGTAGATGTATATTTCCATTCATTCAACACATATTGACCAAGCATCGATGAGGTGCCAGAGTTCTTGGTTCTGGGGTTGCAGAGTATAAAAAAGGGGCAGAAATCTTGGCCTTTGTGGCATTTACATGTGTGTGGGGGGAGGGCAACAGAACAATAACCAAACAAACAAATACACAACAAACAAAAAGCCAAATACAACTTATATATGTCAAATGCAGTCCTTGCTGTGGGGAAGAGTAAAGCAGGGGAGGGGACAGGATTATGGCTGCAGCAGGGACAGATCTCTTGGTGGGGTCTTGTCTATGAGGGAAGGGCTAGCCTCTTTGCCTCTGCAAGCCCTGGGACTAGAAGGAGTTGCTTTAAAAATTATAAAAAAAAAAGTATTTGTTATTGATTTCAGAGAGGAAGAGAGAGAGAGAGAGATAGAAACATTAATGATGTAAGAGAATAATTGATTAGCTGTCTCTTGCATGCCCCCTACTAGAGATTGAACTCCAAACCTGGGAAATGTGCCCTGACCTGGCATCAAACCATGACCTCCTGGTTCATAGGTCAACCTTAACTACTGAGCCACACTGGCTGGATGAAGGTCTTATTTTGAGGGGTGTGCAAGTGCCCTAGGACCTTCTTTATACTCTTGCTGCCTCTTCCTCCATCCAACACCCTAAGAGCCACAGAGCACTTGGGTCCAGCAAAGGGGCATGTGGGAGACCCTCTGGCAGACCTTATCTGGAAATGTTCCCTGGGTTACAGAAGGAGGGAGTGGGTGGAGCCAGAAAACTCTGGACCAGCCAAAATTAGTGAGAAACAGTGCTTGCTCACCTCTTATGGCTCATTACCCAGCCCTAATCTGGGCCATTTCTCTTTTTTTCATACCAAAGTTTGGAGGGAGCAGTGTAGCCATGTGGGATGTCAGGGGTCACTGCAGCAGAAAGTTAAGGCTTGCGATGGTGTTGTGGTGAAAGGAGAAGAGGTGGGGGGTGGAAGGGAGGTAGTAAGGGTGTATGGAGAGAGGGGAGGGTGTGTGGTGTGGGGAGGGCATAGGATAGGTGGCCGTAGGCCTGTTGCAGAAGGTGCCTGGTCTCCCTTGCTCTGTTTATTTCTTCATCTCCTTTTCTCTCCCTGCCTCCCTTCCTCATTCCACCACAGGGCCTCCTCTGGCCAGGTAAGGGGATAAAGAAGCAAAGGAAAATTTCTTGCCTCATGGAGTCTAATGGACAGACAGCAGATGCTCCAGGCTGGGTGTGTTTAACGCTCAGAGATCTGCAGACACAGCATGGTGTGAGGGTGCCCAGCTTTAGAAAGGAGGTCTGACTCTACCTGGGCCTGAAGGAAGGCATCCCAGGGCAGGTGATACAGGGCAGTCCCCTAAACTGGGGAGGAGAAAGGGCACTCTGGGCAGAGGGACCCAGTGTGGTCCCTTTGGATGGAATGTACCGTGATTGTGTTGAGTGAAGGCAGGAAAGGCTGCTCATAACCTGAAGCACCGCCCATGGCAGGGCAGGGCAGGGCAGGGAGGAGTCTTGCAGCAGACATTCCTGAGGGCTGCACTCATCACTGGCGGACCCCAATAGAGTCAAAGGATACTGCCACTAGAGCAGGGAGGGCTCAGGGGTCCTAGTGATTATGGGTCCAATCCTCTCCTTTATGGTTACAGAAATAAGCTCAAGGGGATGAGAGAGCTACTAAAGGTTTCATAGCTACACACAGGGAGGGGCCCCTCCTCCATGCTGCTCCAGTGTGCTAGCCCTGTGCTGCAATGAAAGAATACCAGCAGCCATCCTCACCGAGCCTTTCATGAAGCTAGGCCTTGAGATCTTTCTATGGACTAACTCCTCTGTCTTCACAGATCCCCGAGAGGCAGGTGCATGGTTATGACTTGCCTAAGGTAGAGAGGGGAAGCAACTTACTCATCTTATATCTGGTGTGTGCAGAGCAGGGATCTGAACCCCACAGCATGCTCCCAGGTCCATGCTCTTACACCTGGAAGTGATGTGGAATGTGGGGTCCTGACTCCTACTGATCAAGGCTGCCAGATGTGGGCATGGTGCTGGCTCTGGTGAGCTGGCTCAGTTTCAGCAGCCTCCTGGGAAGTCTTCTTGATTCCCAGGCTCCCCATTGCTTATGGTATTTGTAGATACTGCCCCCCAAGCAAAGACATAGTGATAGAATCTGAGCAACCTTCCCTGGAGATAGAAGATGGGATGCTCTCATTTGTAGCACTTGCTGTTTTCCATGGTATAAACATTCCCACTCTCAACAAGTGGTCCTTGGTGACAATTCAAGGCCAACAAGAACCTGCAATCTGGGATGCATGCAATGAAGAGGGAAACTTTACTAAGTGCAAAACAGCTCAGCTGTGATACAGCCGTTGTAGAGCAGCTCTGGGGCCAGGCCCTCTCTGCCTGGGCTGTGTGATGCTCTTTGATGGTCTTTTCTGCTCCTGCTGATCTGCTTTGCACTGCTCTGGTCTCTGGGAAAGGTAATCTTCAATCTCCAGTGCAAGGGAAAATGCCTTCTCAAAGAGCCAACAGGGAGCTGGCTTATATGACAGAAGTCCCTGCCCCTGGGGTCCTTTACTGGTTCCTCCTCATGCAAATAAGGATTCCAAATTCTCACAGTTTGATTGGGCCCAAAGGCACTGTCCTGATTGGTCAGAATAGAGCCACTCTGATTGGCCACAGCTGCATAGTTCAGATTGGATGGGGAAAGCCTCACTCCTATTGGTTGAAATAGGATTTCAGGCTCTCCTTTATAAGGGCTGGCTCAGATGGCAGAAAAATAGTCTATTCTAGTGGAGAAGCAGGCAGTTCAGGTTTCTCCGAGGAAAAAAAATCTCACCATGGGCTCTCAGTGTGTGCCTACTCCAGTGCACCTGGCCACAGGGCCCCATCCCTCCCAGCACTGCCCAAACTTCCCTCTCCCTTCCCCAGCCACCTCTCTCACCACTGCTGAGGAGACTAGGTTCACATAAAAAGGCTGTGATTTAAAAGTTCTCAACTTGGGAGGTTTGAAAACTGTTTTATTTCCTCTGCTCAGAAAGAAATAATAATAAAAGATTCATGGAGTGCTTCATGGAATGGTATAACCATTTTCTGGACGGGTCCTTTGTGATTTATTGGAACCTTGGTTTGCAGATATGCAAAGTCTGCCCTGAGTGGGTAGGGTCTGGCCTGAAGGCACAGCCAGGAACTCCAGAGCTGGTGGCAGGCTTCCTGGCCCCTGAGTTTTCTCCCGCTGCATCTCAGCTCTGTTCCCGTGCAGGGGGGTGGATGCAGGCAGACAAGAGAAAAAGGCACAATAGAGTTTGGCTTTGCCATACAGCAGCCAGTGGCTTTGAGCCAATATCTTAGATGCTTTAAGTCTTAGCTTCATCACCTTAAAATGCAGACCTTATTAATACTTGCCTTTTGTATCTCATGGGGTTGTTGTGAAGATCAAAAGAGACAAATGGGTAGCAAAGTACACACAAGGGAAAGAAACACACAAATAGTTCTTAAATGTGTATGATGAGCTGGGCCCGTGTGGCTCAGGGATTGAATGTCTACCTATAAACCAGGAGATCATGGTTTGATTCCCAGTCAGAGCACATGCCTGGGTTTGGGGTTTGGTCCCCAGGGGGAGCATGTAGGAAGAAGGTGATTGATGATTCTCTCTCATCATTGATGTTTCTCCCTTCCTCTCTGAAATCAATAAAAATATATTAAAAATGTGTATAACAATGTTCAATCTTATTCAAAATAAGAGGAATGTAAATTAAAATTACACTGAAAAATAATTTTTTCACTTCTCAGATTGGCAAGATTCCAGAATTTGATAACCCACTCTAATGGGGAAGATGTGAGGACACAGGGCAGTTTTATATTTCTCATTGGGAAATAAATGTGTGTAACCTCCATGGAGGGCAATTTGGCAATAGCTATCGACGATATAAATACTCATATCTTCTGACCCAGCAATTCCACTTCTGGGAATTTATCCTACAAATATGTTTGCATAAGTGCAAAGGGTTTATATTTACGGCTATTTGTTGCAGTAGTTTTAGATGGGAAAAGATTTGAAACAATGTGAATGTCCACCAAGAGGGGTTTTTAGGGGACCATGGCTCAACCACACCATGGAGGATTATGCAGCTGCAAAGAGGAAAGAGAAAGCTTTTGTACTGATGTAAAAGACACATTGCCAAGTGAAGAAAAGCAAGGTATGAATGCTATGTACAATATGTACATTTGTGTTTAAAAAAGGAGGAAGTGGGAATATTTGCCCTGATTATGTAGTGAAACTCTAGAAGGATCTCTGACAGTGGTTCTGTGGGGTATGAGGCTGGGATCTTGAAGGATAATAGGGAGAGTCTCCAGGGTTTGCCCTTTTTAAAAAAAATTTATTTTTATTGATTTCAGAGAGGAAGGGATGTGTGTGTGTGTGTGTGTATGTGTGTATGATGAGAGAGAGTCATTAATTGGCAGCCTCTTGCATACTCCCTACTGGAGATTGAGCCTGATACCTGGGCACGTGCCCCGACTGGGAATCAAACCGTGACCTCCTGGTTCATGGATTGATGCTCAACCACTGAGCTGAGCCAGCCAGGCCAGGGTTTGCCTTTTAATATGCATATTTTATTTTTTTGAGTCTTGTGAGTGTATTAACAATTCAAAAGTATAAATTAAAAATGGCTTCATACACTGTTAAAGCACTGCAGAGATGCTAGTTCCTTGTGCTATTATAAAAATGAGCTAAATTGCACGAGTAGGACCAGTGTCTGTGGGGTGGGGGTTGTTGTTAGGGGTGGGGGGAGGAGAATGCTTGGGGTTCTGGACAGAACAGGAACAGTTGAAGTGGGGCATCTTGAAGGGAAAGTGTTCTCCCTGTTTTATTGGAAATTGGCTGGTCAGTGGGACGCGGAGAGTTGGGTTGGTGGTGAGGACTGATGTTCTTTTTAAAAAAATATATATTTTATTGATTTTTTACAGAGAGGAAGAAAGAGGGATAGAGAGTTAAAAATATTGATGAGAGAGAGACATTAGAGAGAGACATAGATCAGCTGTCTCCTGCATGCCCCCTACTGGGGATGTGCCCACAACCAAGGTACATGCCCTTGACCGGAATCGAACCTGGGACCCTTCAGTCTGCAGACCCAAACTGGTCTCAGTGAGGACTGATGTTCTTGCCCAGATCCTTCAGAATGGGGATTGTCCTCTGTTTGGGTAATGGCACCAAAGGCTTCCCTCTTTGCTTAGAAGTGCTGGCTCCAAGGTCCCTACAGGGAGAGGTGAGCTGGGCTCTTGCTGGCTGAGTTCTCACTCTGGGCCAGGTGTGAGCATGAATGCTCCATCTGTCACCGCCCATTTAAGCCTCTTACAATGCACAGGTAGGCATATTATTGTCTCTATTTTATAGATGATGTAACCGAGGCCCAGAAAGACCAAGCACTTTATTCAAGGTGCAGCCGGGAGGGGGTTGAGCTATGATTCCAGCCAGTTTGGCTCTGGAGCAGTTCTCCCAACCATCATGTACCCTGCTTCTTGGTGGAAGGCCCTTGGCTCCCTGCCTCCCTTAGGGCTGTCTGTCCCTCCACTGCTCCTAGATTAGAGAACCAGCACTGAGTCAGAAAGGAGCCCCTGACTTCCTGTTAGATGGGGGCAAGCGTCACTGTTGGGAGGCCCCTTTGTCTCTCTTGGATGTCATACGGGCAGCCACCATCCAGGTGGCGCTCAGCTCATGTCCTGCTGCTTCTGTGTCACCACCACTCTCCCATCCTAACCCACCCCAACCCTGCCCTGTCCTGGCATCTCTGACGTCTCAGAAACCAATCCTGACCTAGACGGAGACCTCTCATCAATGAGAGTAAGGCAAGGGCCTTGCTATCTGTGGGGGGATCTGGAGGGAGGTGGGGCTGCCCAGCAAAGTTCCAGCATCATGTCTCCAATTAAAGTTGTGAGGATCCATCTTCTAACTCAGACCCCCTCAGAAATTGACATTTATTAGGTTGCCAAAACTGATTTTTCTTCCTGGCCCTTTTCTGCCCCCAAATCAGTGTGTGTGTGTGTGTGTGTGTGCGCGCGCGCACGCGCGCGAGCATGTATGAACATGCTTTTTAAAAATGAAAGATGTGATATTCAGCCCTGTCAAGGATCTGGCTACTTGATTCCTGACAATGTGGAAGGAAGCGACCTGGGGACAGAGGTCTGAGGTGATGGTCCCCTGCCACCTGGGGATGCAGCCAGCCTCCTGTAGAGGCAGAGGTTGCCTGCTGTGTGGTTTTAGAAGTGCCCCACCCCCCACTCTGAAAACATTTCTCCTCCATGTGCCATGGAACCTGGAATACCTCCACCAGGGACTCATTCCTATGAATTTATTCATCTTTTTCCTGGGGTCTCTTTTAAAGTGAAATATGAGTTCCTAAGAGGGAAATGCATTAAGTCACTAACATCCCCGAAGCACAGAATTCAGAGCTGGAAGAGATCCTGAGGATAGTCTTATCTTCTCTTGTAGAGAGGGAGCTGAAGTCTGGGGAGACAAGGGATTTGCCCAGGGTCATTCATCACATCAGTGACGTGATGTGGCTGTCACCCACATCCTCTGACTCCAGCTCAGTGGGATTGGGTTATCAGTTCGGTTTTCTTTGGTAACAAGAGGGAGCCTTGCCATATGTAGGCCCTGGGCCCCAACTGAGGGAAGGCCAACAAGGGGGTGGGGGATGGGATGGGATGGAGAAAATGCATAGAAAAGCAAGACAGATGTGAAGATAATTTTGCCTGTCCTGTTTTACCTGACTGTATGTGTTGTCATTTTCATTTTATCTTTTGCAGTTTATGATTCAAGACATCAAAAATAGCTCTATATTTGCTGGCTGGTCTTGGCCTTCCTTTAGACAATGTATGCCAAATTTCAGTCTTCATCCCTACCTTTGCTATTTTGGCCATATCTTATGCCACTTTTATTAATATGATATAACATTTAAAAACTAATTTTAACTTAATTTATTTAAAAGCTAAACTTTGTTTTATTATTGTGCAAGGAAAACCAGTTGTCAGAAATAGATGGTAATCATAAAATAATTATAATGAGATCAAAACACAGTTATTAAAATATTGTTAGGTGCCTTTGCTGCCAAAGGCTTTTAGCCTGAAGTCTGTTTCTCCTCTGTGAAAAGGAAAATTAGCAAGTGTTGGGAAGGCATTAAAAATCTGCTGGCCACCCATCTGCCCCCTCCCCCCTCCCGTCACCCCCCGCCGAACCCCCCCCCCCCAACCCCTGGCGAGTCTTTCCGGAGGTATCAGGATCTGTGTAAGTTTCTTGGGGCTGCTGCAAACTGAACAGCTTAGCACAACAGAAATGTGTTGTCTCACAGTTCTGGAGGCCGGAAAGCAAAAACCGAGGTGTCAGCAGGGCCACACTCTCTCTAAAAACTGTAGAGGAGAACACTTGCTTGCCTTTTAAAATTTTTTTTTTGTTATTATTTCTCAATTACAGCTGCAATTCAATATTATATTAATTTCAGGTGTACAGCAACACGGCTAGACATTTATGCAGTACTAGGGTCCCAGTGCATGAATTTGTGCACCTTGAAAGGAACTGTGGGCTGTGAGGCTGCAGTGAGCACAGGACAGGTCTTGGGCCACCCTCCGAGCCCCCACATGGCCCCTCCCACCACGACCCTCAGTTCCCTGTCTGCCAGTACCACCACTCCCACATGCTGATGGTGCAAAGAAATTGGGGCCAGTGCCAGCAGTGGCTGCTTCCCTGATCACCCCTCAGGAGCAGGGGGAGGTGGAGAAGCCCTCAGGGGTGATCGGGGATTGCAGCTGCTGCTTGCACCTGCTGATGGCGATGAGTGATTGGGCTGGCACCTTGTGTGAGCAGGCCAGTGCCAGCAGCAAGCAAGTGCCCGATGGGACCACGGTGGGTGGGAGCAAAGAATTTTCAGTAATCACCAGAGGCTCACCCCGATGACAGCAACTGGCACCCTGGCTTGGTCTGGCACCCCTGCTCACTTGCTCCACCATCCAGCCCTGGTCATGCCCACCATGTTCTGTGCTCTGCTGCCTGCTGCCAACACCTGCTATGTTCCAAGTGTGCCCCCTGGTGGTCAGCACATGTCAGCGACCAGTTGTTCAGTTGTTCTGATATTTGGTCTATTTGCATATTAGGGTCATATATATATCACTTATCAGAAATAGATGGTAATCATAAAACAAT
The DNA here is from genome assembly GCA_011751065.1 of Lasiurus cinereus. Taxonomy (NCBI): domain Eukaryota; kingdom Metazoa; phylum Chordata; class Mammalia; order Chiroptera; family Vespertilionidae; genus Lasiurus; species Lasiurus cinereus. The sequence continues at coordinate 6,267,883 of JAAGEH010000101.1, forward strand.
TATAATGAGATCAATTATAAATATATTGATTCCCCAGTAATTCTAGCATCCATCTGGCACCATACATAGCAATTACAACATCACTGACTATATTCCCTATGAGGCTCTTTACATTCATTCCCATGGCTATCCTATAGCTACCCATTTGTACTTCTTAATCCCTTCACATTTTCAACCAAACCCCCAACCTCCCTCCCATCTGGCAACCATCATTTTATTCTCTGTATCTATAAATCTGTTTCTGTTCGGCATGTTTGTTTATTTTGTTCTTTAGGTTCCACATTTAAGTAAAATCATGGTATGGGTCTCTTTCTGCCTGACTTATTTCATTGAGTATATACCCTCTCATCCCATCTATAATGTCAAAATGGTAAGATTTCATATTTTATGGCTGAGTGCTATTCCATTCTTTATATACACCACTTCTTCTTCATCCTGCATGGATGAAGTATGCATCTCTGGATGGACACTTGGATTGCTTCCACATCATGGCTACTGTAAGTAGTGCTGCAATGAACATAGGGGTGCATGTATCTTCTTGAATTAGTGTTTTGGATTTCTTTCAATAAATATCCAGAAGTGGAGTAGCTCTGTCAGAAGGCAGTTTTGTTTTTAATTTTTTGAGGACCCTCCATTATGTTTCCCACAGTGGCTGCACTGATCTGTGTACCCCCCAACAGTGCACGAGGGTTTGCTTTTCTCCACAACCTCACCAACACCTGTTTATTGGTGTATTGTTGCCGGTCATTCCAATAGGTGTGAGGTGACATCTCATTGTGGTCTTCCTTGCTTCTTACTTGGAGCTTCTGGTTGGCTGGTGATTCTTGTTCCTTGTGTTACCAGAGGAAATACATCCGTCAGCAGTGTCCCAGGGAAATAAATTTTGGGGACACTCACATAGATGGAGTTTTAAGGGATAGTGGCAAGATTTATTAGAGCAAAAAGCAATTGTACACTCTTGGAGAGGCAGAAAGTGGGCCAGTTAGAGGACAGGGGCTGTGTGGACTCAGGAAAGGAAGTAACAGAGGCAAAAGGAGAGTCCTCTGCTACTGCTTGCTGCTCCCCTGGTTGCAAGTCTAGTGGACCTGTAGAGATTAGGAGAAAAGGCAAGAAGTACATGCCTGAGAGAGGGAGGGCATGCCTGAGTTCTTTGTCTAGCTTTCATATATTTCTTTGGGTTCAGGAAAGAACAGGCTTTCTGCCAAACTACCTAATCTCTTTCCTGGCCTATCCCAGGCTCGAGCTTGTGCCCTCCCCCTAGCTAATCTCCTTTCTGGATTCTCTGGAGCTGTGCCCTTCCCCAACATGATCTTTCTCCCAGACTTTCCCAGGCCAGTGCCCTCCCCTTGCATGATGCCGGTTTGGCTTGTAATGTGCTTCCCTCTAGCGATTTTCCTCCATTCCCCATTAATCCTCATTAGGCCACCCCCTACCCCCTGACTCCTGCCCCATGGCTGTAAAGCTATCTTTTAGTCACTAGGCAGGATGTTTGGCTCTGGTTAGTGGAAAGATGCCAGTTACCCTCCAGGGTGACTGCACCAGTGGCTCCCTCCTCTTTTGTTAATATCTAACTAACTGCTTACTCTAATGCTTGGTTTAGGCTGCAGCACTCCAATCTCTGCCTTCATTGTCACATGGCCATCTATCTATATATAGAAAGGGCTAATATGCTAAGTGTCCCTCTGCCAGTCCGACCAGTCGCTGTGATGTGCACTGACCACCAGGGGGTAGACACTCAATGTAGGAACTGCCGAGCTGCAATGACTTGGCAGGAGTGGTTCTTGGGTGGCACACCCTGAAAACAGAGAGGAGGGAGCCCGATTGCTCGTGGGGCTGTGTGATTCCACCTTCAGCTGTGGGTTATGTTGTTGCTGAGGCACTGTCCCCCCGAATCTGGTTTACTCCACACCCTGTACAACAGCAACTTGACAGAGTGCCCTCCTGCACTCCAGGACTTCTTGGGGGAATGTCAGAGAGGTGGTTTTGGCCCGATCCCTGCAGGCCAGATCGAGAGACCCTAGATGTCCTTGGAGCCCTTGGGTGCCCTTTGAGCCGAAGATGCCCTTGGAGCCGCAGCGTCACCCCAGGTGCAGCCAGCTGGGAAGGAACCATGGGAGGTGGGTTCCAGGGTGTGTCTGGCCCTTCTCACCCAGTCCCACCCAGCCCACCACCTTCTAATAATTTCCTTTCAATGCGCATGAATCCATATACCAAGTCACTAGCTTTCTTATAAGGACAACAGTTCTGTTGGATCAGGGGCCCATCCTACTCCAGCATGACCTCATCTTAACTACATCTGCAACAACTCTATTCCCAAATAAGCTCACATTCTGAGGTGTTGAGAGTTAGGGTTTCCACATGACTTTTATGAGGGGGGCGCAGTTTTTCTGTAGCAGCGTCTTTGAAAGAATGAAAAGGGAGAGCTTTTATATTGTGTGGTCAATGCTATTTACTGCCTGTCCAAGGTCCACAGCAGGACGTAAGTGAACTTCAGGGGCAGCGAAGCTGTGAGGCTCCCTCACCTCTCCTTCTGGGCTGAGGAGTGTGGAGGTCCCCACAGCTCTCAGATGGGCTTGGGTAAGTCGGTTCTGGGGCCAGTAGGTGCCCCTGTTGTCAGGGTGTGGGTAGTCATCAAGGACACTTAGCCCCACTTGGACCATGAAATGAGCAAATTAGAGACCTTGTGGCAAGCGGCCAGTTTTTCCTGAGATCCTCTAGACCGGGATGGAGGTGGCCCGGGGTGGGGGTGGGGGTAGGCAAAGCCTTGCAGTTCCCAGATGTTGCTCCCGAGTGTCTGATCTCATGGGCACAACCACCACAGCGCCAGGCAGAAGGGAAAGTGGAAAGGGCCCGAGGTGGGTGAGGGGGGCAGAGGGTGGGGAAGAGTGGGGGAGTCGCGCTGTGGCTTCCAGGACAGGGGGCAACTGCAGTTCCAGGAAGGGTCTCTTAGGCAGACTTCATTGAGCACTGCTGGGCAGGGAGTGGAGACAGTCCCCTCCCCCATCTCCTGAAGCTCTGCTAAGGTGGGTGAGGGGGAGGCAGAGAGCTGATGGCGTAGTGATAGGACAAGGAGCAAAGGAAAGAAGGCAGAGAACAGGGAAGAATATTCCTGGCAGAGGGGGCAGCAGCATAACCAGCTGGATCGGAGTGAGTGGGAAGAGGCGGGACAGGAGGTAGACAGAGGCAGTGGGGGGCCAGGTCTTGGGAGGGCCTGGGGATTCCACCTGGGTAAGGATGTGGTATTTTAAGTGCCAATGCAGGATTTTGAGCAGAAACATCATTAAAATGACTTTTATTTTATTTTAGTTTTAAAAAATATATTTTATTGGTTTTTTACAGAGAGGAAGGGAGAAGGTTAAAGAGTTAGAAATGTCGATCAGCTGCCTCCTGCACGCCCCCCACTGGGGATGTGCCCGCAACCAAGGTACATGTCCTTGACTGGAATCGAACCTGGGACCTTTCAGTCTGTGGGTCAACGTTCTATCCACTGAGCAAACCAGTTAGGACAGTAAAGTGACTTTTAAACAGATCATCCTACTGTTGAGAATATACTCTGAGAGGCAAGAGGAGCAGCAGAGAGAGGTTCCTGCCATAACGCACACAGGGGATGGTGGCTGAGACTAGGGCAACGGTAGTGACTGGATTCTGGATATTCTCTGAAAGTAGGTCCAGTGAGAGTTTCTCATTGGATAAGCGTGAGAGGGGGACTTTAAGGTGGCAAGGCTTTCTGAGCAGCTGGAGGATTGGAGCTGCCATTTGTGGAGACAGTGAAGACTGCAGGAGGTGCAGGTCTGGAGGGAGATCAAGGGGTGTAGGTTAAGGTGCAGATGTGCCTTTCAAGTGTGACGATGGTGGGTGGGCAGTTACTCACAGAGCCTGGAACTTGGGGGGAAGAGTGTGGGAGAGAAATTGAACGTTATGGGTTAGTTTTAGGGTTTAGATGGTGTATGAAAACCCTGAGACAGAATGAGCTCACTTTGAAAGTGAGTGTTTGTAAAAACAAGATAAGAAATCAAAGGCTTGAAGGATTGATCCCTGGGGCACCACAACCAGTAAGGCTGAGGACAGATCAGCACAGACAACAGAGAGGAATCGGCTAGTGAGGCGGAGAAGAACCAGGAGAGAGTGGCTGCCCTGAAGCCGCTGGAAGAAAGGGTTCTGAGGGGCAGGGATGGTGACCCCCCTGTTAGTTAAATGTTGCTGGTAGGTCTCTCTTTTAGAGGAAGGGAGAGGCGGGACGTGGGAAGCAGTGGTGGGAAGCTGTGGTCTCTGGTTGCTTCTGTTCTCAGTGAAGTAGGAATCACCAGCTGAGGGGGACAGGGGTAAGAGGTGCTGGAAGCTTGAAGAGAGGAGAAAAGGAGACTCAGGAAGTGTGGTGACAGCTGAGCAGAATTTAGGGCCATCTGACGGGTGGCAACTCCAGAATTTATGTGTTTGAAGGATTTAGAGATGCAGGTCTGGTCTGAAGGGGAGCTTGACAATGAACCTGCACAAGGCCCACAGGAGGCTGAGGAACTTCAGTCATTCATGTTGAAGAAAAGAGGAGCTGAAAGGGAAGAAAAATAAAGCTAAACTCTTAGGGCACCCCCCTTTCTTCCAGGGTAGGTCTCATAGAAATAGGGGGGAGGGAGAGCTTCTAGAGGAGATAAGCCATGCAGCTGAGAGCCAAGCCGTGCCCTCTTTCCCTCGCTGTGTGCAGTCCCCAGAAATGCAGCCAGAGGAATGACAAGGGAAGCACAGGACTAGAGAGCAGGGAGCCAGCTGAACTAGTGGCCATGCCCCTTTATGGGTCAGGAAGGGACACTCCTGTGATACCTCTCCTTGCTCCCTCCCTCTCTCTAATACCAGGTGTGACATTTAGACAGATCTTTCCAAGGGTATATAGGCTACATCTCTACAGTGCCCTGACTGATTAAACACACACACACACACACACACACACGTGCACATATATACACACATGCACACATATACACACATATGTACACACACACACACACTGGCATGCGCGTGCGTGCACCATCATCTTGCACCATGAACTTATTGCAAAGATGTTGCCATGGCATAAAATACTCCAAGAACTCCTTTCTTTGGGAAATACAACTGAACATGGGACACGTGCTGCCTGTTTCTGTGGGGTCACTCTTTGTACTTCAAGGGTAGATTTGATTTCTAGAAACAGCCCGAAGTCATTTAGAGCCAAGTGTCATGACCAAAATTGAGGATTAAGAGTTCTTTCATGGCCACTGATGAGGTTTGATACAGATAGAATAAAACTAGCTTTGTCTTGTTTGAAAGGGGACAACATTTCTTTTACAGGATTTAATAAGGTATAATATGCACAGCTTGGTGTAGTTTTTTAATCCATAGTAGGCAGTTCATAATTGGTCATGATTAATATTCCTAAAACAGAGATTCTGCAATGAATAGAAGCATCATTGACATAAGTGATTCCTCCCCCAAGGTGACAGCTTTGAAGGGACAGACTTTATCCAGACTGATAAACTTTGCTAAGTCTGTTAAAAAAGTAGCTTCATAACTTTATGATTGTATCTGTTAATCTCTTTATCAGCCTTGCAAATATGAAGACAGAAGGCTCTGTATCAGAGAAAAGAGCAGCTGGAGGAGATCGCGGGGAGAAGAAAATGGCAAGATCTCCATCACCCCTCGAACCACCACTGTCATCAGTGGCACGTGGTCATCCAGCTCTAGACATGGTGGGTCATCAGGTACCCAGGAAGCTGACTGTGTCCTCCCTCCTGCACTGCCACCCTCATTGCTCCGCTGCAGGGTCGCTAACACCAGGGAGAGACTGCAGGATGAGAAATTCTTGTCTATGGCTTAAATTTTCAAGCCTTCATTCAATACGAGAGCAAATAACCTGGAAGAAGATAGCAGATAGCATCAGTGTAAGTCACACCTGTGTGTGGAGGAGGTTACCAGCTCATTTCCCAAGACCAGGCCTGGGGGGTGGGAGAGGAGAGACAGCAGAAGGGCCACAGGTGTTCCTGCCAAAGGGGTGGAAAGGAGGAGACATCAATGGAAGCCAGAGGGGTGCATCAATGACCTCATGCTCCAACATGTGCAGAGCCAGACCTGCTCTGTGCTTTCCTCCCCACAGGGCAGGTGAGGGGGCATCCAGCCCAGGGCTGTGTCCTGTGAAGCCTCCGGTACCCACCTTGCTACCCTTACAGCCACATGGAGACCTGGTCTTGGCCCCTGGACTCCGCTAGCCAGGCTGGCACCTTTGGTGGCTCCCTCTTCGAGCCTCAGTTTCCCATGAAAGATGGTACCAGAGGCTGTATCAGTGTTTCCTAGACTTTTTTTTTTAACTTTGATCTGTAGTAAGAAATACATTTTACATTGAGATCAGTATATGTATTCATATTGTGTGTGTATATGTGATGGATTCACATACATACCTTGGTGTTAATTTTATGTGCCATCTGGACTGGCCATGGGGTGCCCAAATTAATATGCTTTCTGGGGTGTCTGTGAGGGTGTTTCTGGATGAGATTAGTGTTTGAATCAGTGAACCCAGTATGGTAGGTGGCCCTCCACAATTTGGGTACCTTCTGGTCTACTGAGACCCTGAGCAGAACACAGGCAGAGAGAAGAGGCATTCCATTTCCTCCATCCTGCTGAGGGGGATCTTAGCTCCTCTTCTCCTGCTCTTAGACTGTCACCTGCACCTTCTGCTCCCCTGACTCCCAGGCCTTTAGACCAGAACTGAGCTACACCACCAGCTCTCCTGTGGCTCTAGTGTGCAGGCGGCCAGTTGGGGGCATCACAGCCTTCATTACTGTGTGAGCCAATTCCTCATTCTCTGACTCTGTGTCTCTGTCTATCTGTCTGTTTGTCTGCCTGCTTGTATGTCTCTCTCTGTATATACACACACAGAGTGGAGCAAAAGTAGGTAGTTTTATAGTTGTTCCTATGGAAAATAACACAATCCTCCTATCTAATAAAAGAGTAATATGCAAATCGACCATACCTTTGCCACACTCACAAGTCACCCCCAGCCAATCAGGATTGAATATGCAAATAAACCCAGCCAAGATGGCTGTGGCCAAGGAGAGCAGGAGGTAGGCTTGGGTTTCCCTGGCAATGGAGGAAGCCAAGCTTTCCACCACCCTGGCCTGTCTTGGCCTCTGCTTAAGGCTACAAAGTTTCAATTATAGAAGATAAATAAACCTCAACAGAAATGGCTGCCACCACGGAGTGAGCAGGAGGCTTGGCTCTGCTCTAGGCTTCAAAGTTTCAATTGTAGAAGATAAATTAATCCCAAATATCAGTGCTTCCACTTGGGTCACTTGGGTCACTGGTCGGCATGGCTGGCCTGCAAACCACCACAGCCCCTCGCCCAGGCTACTCCATGCCCCAAAGGAACCCCCGACCCTGATCCAGGACATCCTTCAGGGCTAACCAGCTGGCCCCCACCTATGCACCAGGCCTCTAATAAAAGAGTAATATGGAGATTGACCATCATTCCAACACACAAGATGGCTGCCCCCATGTGATCAAAGATCCTGCCCCCATGTGGACAAAAGATGGCTTCCACAAGATGGCCAGCAGGGGAGGGCAGTTGGGAGGGACCAGACCTGCAAGGAAGGGCAGTTGTGGGTGATCAGGCCAACAGGAGAGGGCAGTTGGGAGCAATCAAGCCTGCAGGGGAGAGCAGTTAGGGATGACCAGGCTGGCAGAGGAGGGAAGTTGGGGGTGACTGGGCCTGCATGGGAGCACAGTTGGGAAGACCTAGGCCTGCATGGGAGGGTAGTTAGGGGTGACCAGGCCTGCAGGGGAGGGCAGTTAAGGGTGAACAGGCCTGCAGGGGAGGGCAGTTAGGGGCAAATAGGCTGGCAAGGGAGTAATTAGGCATCAATCTGGCTGCAGGGGAGTGGTTAGTGGGTGATCAGGCTGGCAGGCAGGCAAGCAGTTGGGAGCCAGCAGTCCTTGATTGTGAGAGGGTTGTCCGACTGCACAATTAGGCCCAAATTTTGTGCACCAGGTCTCTAGTAATTAAGTAATAATACAATAATAAACTCTGTGTTTTATTACTCATAGCTGTAAACCTAATTTGCCTCAACCTGTGTGTGTGTGTGTGTATCTGTGTGTGTGTGTATGTATGTACGTGTGTATCTCCTATTGTTCTGTTTCTCTGGAGAACACCGACTAATAAACACACACACACACACACACACACACACACACATGTGTATAAATGTTTGTGTGCACATTTATCTCTGTTATCTATCTATCATCTATCTATGTAACTGGACACAATTCCAAGACTCACAGTGTGAAAAACACTGAGAATAGGTTGTCAATAATGCCTTTACAATTCTGCTATTTTAAGCTTGTTTCTAAGCCTGTCATTGGCTGATTGGTTGAACGTGCAGGTAAACGTTATGGCTCTGTCCATGTGGAGCCCCTAGCACAGGGCGTGGTCCCTCAAGATGTCCTCTGACAGCCAGTTGTTCCTTTGTTCTCTTGCCTGGATTGGCCTCAGTCCTGGATCCCCCTTCACTTCTCCCTGTGGCTTTTCCCTTCAGGTGCTTCTCATTTCCTGTCCTATAATTTTTTATTGTGAGATGATTCCCCCAGCTTATTGAGGGGAATCATCTTATTTACAAATCATCATTCTTATTTACAAATAGAATGATAATGTATCTGAAGTATATAGCATGATGATCTGATGTACATATACATGCTGAAGTGATTCCTATAATTAGGTTAATAACACACCATCACCTCATACAGTCACATTGTGTGTAAGTGTGTGTGTATGAGAATGCTTACAGGAGGAACTGTCTCTTAGCAAATTTCTAGTATAGAATGCAGGATACCGTAGTCACCACACTATACATAAGATGCTCAGACCTTATTCAACTTATTTAAAAATAATTATTTATTGACTAGTGGCCCAGTGCATGAAATTTGTGTATGAGGGTGGGCTATTCTCAGCCCAGCCTGCATCCTCTCCAGTCAGGGACCCCTTGAGGGATCAGGCCTAAACTGGCAGATTGGATATCCCTCTTGCAATCTGCTGACTCTTAACCGCTTACCTAGGACTGCTGGCTCCTAACTGCTTACCTATCTGCTGGCCTAATCTCCTTAATTGCTCTCCTCTGCTGGCCTGATCACCCCTAACTGCCTCTGCCTGAGCCCCACCACCATGGCTTTGAACGAAAGGACATCCAGAATGTTGTCTGGAAGTTGTTTGGAAGTTGTGTAATATTAGCATATTACCCTTTTATTGGTATAGATTGATTATAGAGAGAAAGGAAGGGAGAGAGAAACATTGATTTGTTGTTCCACTTATTTATGCACTCACAGTGCCACTTTGGGCTGATAGCTTAACCTCTGGAGCTCTGTCTATAGAGTAAGGATAGTATTTGAACCACCCCATAGGCCTTTGAGAATATTACATGCGCTTGAGTACTTAGCATAGTCCTTGGCACAGAGTAAGTGTTCAACAAATGTTGGCTGTTACTGTTTTACTTCTTGTCTCTCTAGGGTTCCTGTGGCTATGGTTTTCCCACCTTCTGAACAGGCTGCCACCTCGGCAGTGGGTGCCTGGGGACCCGGGTCACTGACTAGCTGTGTGAATTGGGGCATGTCACTCCATTTCACTGCTCTCTTACATGTAAACATTTTCCTCAACTGTGAAACCAGAGGGTGGACTAAGTGGTCTCTACAGATCTTCTCACCCTCACAGTCTGTGAGACTCATAAGATTGGTGTGAAAAGCAAAATGTACTCCTCAAAACATGGCATTTGTCCAGGCAGCCCTCAGCATGTGAACAGACCGTACTCCAGAGCTGATCTGTAAAAGTTGGATCTCTGGAATCTGCCACTTATTTTTCCGTAAGCATAGTTTTTACATGCTGGTTAGCATCCAGAGCCAGCTCACGAAACACAGTTGATTAATCCCCAGTGAAGCAGAAACACTGCCCATTTGCACTGAAAATGGCAGGAAACAATACTGCCACAACACTGGTAATTAAACAAAACAAAAACAATTCCATTGAATAAGGACTCATTTTTTATTTAGCCAGGATCCTGGTGCTCAGGGGAAGCGGCTTAATTTAGAAGAACTATGGAAATGTGTGTTGGGGTTGAGGGAGGGAGGGAATCTGTGCTGGATCCTCTGGGGCTCTCAGGGGATTCCGACGAAGGCTGATGGCACAAATTCTTTAAATGCCTGATTTTGGTTAAAAAATGCAAGGATTTCTCTATACCACTTTATCTCTTCCTTGAGATAGCATTGACTTAAGTCCTCACATCCAACAGGCAATGCAATTTTTTGGGTTTAGTAGGAAAAGTGGAGAGGGAGAGGGAAGAAAGTGAAACAAGAGGCAATCATTATCCCAGCACTGAATCATACTGGCCAATATGATTATTTTTATAATTAAAACTTTTTTATTTTACTTTTTTATCTTTATTGAGGTATGATTGACAAAAATGGTATATATTTCAAGTGTATGACTTGATGTGTTGATGTAGTATACATTATAAAATAATCACTGCAATCAAACTAATTAACATGGACATATTCCTCACTTTGGATAGTTACCATTTTCTTTTGTAGTTAGAACACTTATGATCTATCCTCTTAGGAAATTTCCATAATATTTTAAAGCTTTAAAAATTATCATCCAGAATATTAAAATGTCATTAAAAATATTCAGATTACTGGCTATGGGAAGTCCTAGCAACCTGGGCCTATGGCACTAAACTTCCACAAGTGACAACAGACTGGTGCTTACCTAACTACGTCCTTTTTATTCAATAAAAATGTTTTTCTAATGGCCTCTGTAGGCATTTAAGTTTGGAAACTCCAAGTGACATAATTTAACAAGGGGATTGAAAAGAATGTGAGTGTGATTGCATGAAAGAGATGACCTGAGAGGGAATCAATTGGAAGAAGTAATCTACAGTACATATGTATATACTGTACATAGTGTATATATAAAAGCCTAAGTGACAGTTATGCCTGGCCAACCGGCCGACTGGCCAGTAGCTGCACCCTGACCACCAGGAGGCAGATGCTCAATGCAGGAGTTTCCCCCTGGTGATTAATACACTCCCACACCAACCTCCTGCCCGCTGGCTAGTCGGGTGGTCAGAGTGCTCCCACAGCCAACCTTCCACAGCCCCTGGCCAGCTGGCCCAATCAGCCCCAATGGGGATTGGATGAGATAGCCCCAATCAGCCCTGATTGCTGGCCAGGCGAGGGACCCCCACCTGTGCACAATTAAGCTCCTTTTTTTATCTAGTAAAAGAGAAAAAGAGAAAAGGGAGCTTAGTTGTGTATATCACTGAAAGGATGAGGGCAGGGAGGGGACAGGGGTCAGGTTAGACAGTTCCTTCTGTGGCCACCAGGTGGCCTTTCAGCCCTGGAGCAGCTTCAGTGCTGTTTGAGGGGACTTCTAGATGGCTGGGAGAGGCAATGTGCAAATATTCTGTTGTACTTCTAGGTACACGAGATTTCCAAGTTAAGACTCAGGATTCTCTGTGCCAAATCCTGGGGTTCCCAAAGAAAATGGTGTACCTATATATTCAATATAAGGGCAATCTGGCATTCTCTTGATCACCAGGGTAGACTTGGTGACCTGGATGAATGGGTGGGCTCTCTCTTCTATGTGAGATTGTTTATAAGCTCCATGCTGGCTACAGTCGGGGACTGCTTCCCTCTACCCATGTCACCATTACATGTTGTCTCTCTCTATTCCTAGTGCTTGGTAGTTTCTGAGTAGCTTCAGTAGACCAGACTCCTCTGGGGCATCATTCTCAAGTTTTGGAGTGCACTCGTACTCCTTGGGGAGCTAAGTAACATGCTAGGATCCATCTCGGGCATTATGAAACAGACCCTCAGGCTGTGGGGCTTAGGAATCTGCCTAAAATAAACAGCCCATAGGTGCTCTGATGTGGGGGTCCTTAGCCTGCTACTCTGGAGACTGGCTGGAAGAAGTTGGGATTATGTGTTCATGAAAGCCAGTAGCATGTGCTTGGGGACCAGTTATAGCTTGAGCAAGTCCCTTTTCTTGGTTCCCCTCTGCAAAATGAGGGATTTGGAGGGGCTAGGCTTTAGATTCTCTTCTAAATCTACCAGCTGGAATTCCACAGCTCTGCCTCTGTTTGGGCCCACTTCTCAGAAGGTTGTGCAACTATAACTGGTTACCCATGGGTTTAGGGGGTACTTTCTACTGCTCCTGGACCACACCATCTCCAGATGCTGAGGAAGGGTCAAGAGAGAAGGCTCCTGGGTACCAGGAGAGTCTGCATGTTAGCCTTCCTGCATTCTGACAGACTTCCCCCTCTAAGATATGCTACCGGCCTCTGGTACAGAAGGAAGCTGTGTTCCAGATGTGCAGTAACCAAGGCCCTGCAGAGCTGCTCCTAGGTTAGTGTGACATGCACCTATTTACTTGTTTCTACATTCCTATGTCCAGAGCTGGCCTCCATCTTACATCATGGATGTGTTATGGACTGATTATGTCTTCCCCAAATTAATCTGAAAGCCCTAGGCCCTAGTGAGACTATTTGGAGAGAGGGCTTTTTAAGAGGCAGTTAAGGTTAAATAAGGTCATGAGGGTGAGGCCCCAATCTGATAGAACTGGTGTGCTTATTGGAAGAGGAAGAGACACCAGAACTCTCTTTCTCTGCATGTGCACAGAGAAAAGGCCAGGTGAAGACACAGTGAGAAGGTGGTGGTCTTTAAGCCAGGAAGAGAGCCCTCATCAGAAGTCAACCCTGCTGACACCTCGAGCTCAGGTTTCTAGCCTCCAGCCCTGTGAGAAAATAGATATCTGTTGTTTAATCCACCTGAGTCTCTGGCATTTTGTTATAGTAGCCTGATCAGATGAATACCTGGGAGAACATTCTTTCATTCAAGCAGATAGTACATTTATACATAACAAATTACCAAAAGGAACTTTCAAATTAGTCTAAGCTTTGGGAGATCACAAAATGTCATTGTGGGTCAAGTTTTCCTCATCTTGGCTCCCAGAAGTTTTGCATCCAGCCAAGCATTTCAGGGCACAGGATGCAGTACTCCAGACCCATTTTGGTCCTTTAACTGCTCCCCACCAAATTGCTGCTCTTGGCATCAAAAGATAAAAGTCAAAGAGGTAAGGTGCCATCCTGGGGTGTTGCTTGGATCTGCACATGCGTGGGCTTGCGTGTGGGGACACAGTGTTTGGGTAAGTATAGCAGTCTCATGTGGATCTGCTAAATGAGGCTAAGAGTGAGCCTAGGAGTTTGAGTATTACACATACTTGTTTACATGGAAAAAACTAGATTTGGAGTCTAAAACCCTGGGTTGAAATAAGCTTTTGCTTATCAGTTTTGCTATCTTCAGCAAGATACTTCATTTCTTAGGGCCTCAGGATCTTCCTCTGTGAAAGCAAGAGAATGGACATGTTTTTCAGAGGATGGGGAGTGGTGGGGGGAGAAGGGAGAGTGTAATCCCCTGTTTTCGGCCAAGTTGCCCACAGGTGTGAGGAGTCTGGAGGCTCTTTTACCCTTCCTAAGCTTATTGATTCTGGCCCCCAGGGAGGAGGGGGGGCCACAGGTGGGGTGACCTCTTCAGGCTCTATGTCCTTCCCAGACTTGGGCTCCTAGAAATGCTGGTTTCTGTTTTCTCCTCTTTCCCCATGTGTTTGACCCTGGCCCACACTGTGTATTAAATAATTATTTTTGAATGAATAAATGAATGAATGGCACATTGTAGACAATCAATACCCAAGTACTGAATGGAACAAGGTGTCTCATGGGTCCCGCTTAAGCATTTTACCTGGGTTTTGTCAACTGCAATGGATAAATATAAAATAAACATTTCTCCAGTAGCTATCTGCTGAGAATAATGCTAATTTACTCCATAATGTGGGGAGCAGAGACAGGGAAGGGAAGCGCTCCACGGATTCATGAGAGCCTACTAGTGTCCTCAGTGCAGTCAGCTCTCTGCTACATGCTCCTTAATGGCTCCTGTTTATTGAACAACTACTATGTACTAGGCATCATGCTGGGTGCTGGGGGTAAAAGCATGACTCAAACAGACCATTAATTATCTCACAGGACAGCATTATTATCTCATTTAATCTTTAGAATAGCTTTGCTAGGACCAGATGATATATTGTACAGGAAAAGAGTTTATAAACTTTAGAGTGTTATAAAACGTCAGGGGCTGTTATAAAAATGATTAGTACACCCCCCTCCCCACCTCTGCAGCTTGCCCAGCAGCCTCCAGGTGCAGCGCTGGCACCTACCTTGCCTGTCTCCTTCCTGGCTAATTGGGGAGGCTCTCCAGGTCTGATTTATGCGGACATTCACACACTCTCCCACTGAACATTATTCTAATCAGACACCTCATTATTGGAAGCCTGCCTCCTCAGGCTGGCTGGCCAGGGTTATTACAGGATATTATACAGACCATTTGCATGGCCACCTTTAGGTCATTTCCATCACTTTAAGCTACTTACAGGCCCATTTTCTTCCCCATAATATTTGCCTAATTCGATTACTCCATGGCCTCAGCTGGTTCAAAATGGAATCAGAATTTACACGTGGGAGCAAAGTCAACTGGATCCTGACACACCCTCAGTCCTCTGGGGCCTGCCTGATCCCAGGGGACTGCCATCACAACTTACAACCTTATTTCCAGATCTGACGGGGGACTTCTGAGCCTGGTGGGTAGGGAGAGGTGGCTTGTTGATGGGCTGGTGTTTGGTATTTTATAGTTCGAGATGACACAAAAGAGCTGTTTCCAGCCCCCCGAGTTCATGTTTTGTAAATTCATGCAGAGCTCTCTGTACTTTTCCATCATCATCCTGAAAACACTTTATTGTCCTCAATTGCAAAATTGATATCTCTTTTCCTGCTGGAGAGCAAGCTATGTGAGGGCAAGGCCTCTGTTTATTTTCTTGTTCTTTGTGTTCCCAACATGTAGCACAGTACCCAGTGGACAGATCAATCTACATATATAAAAGGTTAAGTGACCAGCTGACTATCCAACTGGTAACTATGACATACATTGACTACCAGGGGGCAGATGCTCAACACAGGAGCTTCGATGACTTGGCAGTGGCAGTCCTTCGGTGATACACCGGAACCAGAGAGGAGGGAGCCTGATTCTGGAGTGTGTCACCCGAGAACCACCCTCTTGCAATCTGGCTCACCTCGGGGGATGTTGGAGAGCCAGTTTCGGCCTGATCCCCACAGGCTAGGCTGAGGGACCCCATCTGCTGGAGGGATCTCCACTCACTCCACAGACACCCTTTGAGCCACAATGTCACCCCAGGTGCTGCTGGCTGGGGAGGGACAGTGGGAGGTTGGATCTAGGGTGTGTCTGGCCCATCTTGCCTGGCCACCTTCCAATTAATTTCCTTTCAGTGAACATGAATCCGTGTACTGGGGCACTAGTAAATACATATTTGTTGATTGGTTGGTTGAATGACTAATTGCTTGTAACCTCTTCTGCTAAGACTGTGTATCTGCAACCTCTTAGAGGTTAGTCCTGATGTGGAGTCAAAGCCCCTATTTCTTCTTATCCCCCAGTGGCAGGTTCTGAAGGGCCCAGATGGACACTGAGGGAGGAGAAGCCAGGGAGTACCAAACTCCAGAGCAGGGCTCCCAAGAGGCATTCAGCAATTTTGGGGACACTTTTGGTTGTCATAACTGAGGGGACACTACTGGCATCCAGAGGCAGGTCTGGGATGCTGCCTACCAGTCTCCAGTGCCCAGGATAGCCCCACAGCAAAAATGATTCCATCCCAAATCCCATTAGTGCCAAGGCTGAGAAACCTTGCCTAGGATCCATCCAACACGTTTACTAGAGGAGGACATCAGGTTTCTGGGTCAGCTGGACTCTGGTGATATCTGAGACGATCTTTATATGATACCTTCTCTTCCTTATGCAAATTCTGAGTCATGAATTGGGCAGAGGGAGGTGAAAAATGCCTCCTTATTACTGAGAAAGCAGTTGGCGACTAGGGCATTGGTCTGCATCTGAAGAGATTGCTAATTTGACATGTCTACATTGCATTTATTCATCTTCCTTGGACACACAGGGCTCTGTATGGAGCCTGGCACAGCAGAGGGAAGAGGACTCTCCTTGCTTTGAGCCACGGATGCCTGGTCCCTGTCCCCTCCACCCCCCATCCCCAATGAACTCTTCTTTGCCTAAAATGGCAGCCAGTGCAGCCCAGCCCCAGTTGAGGTGAAAGTGGAGGTCAGAACCCAAGTGACAAGTGCAGTAGGATCTTTGAAATTTACTTTCCTAATCTATATAATAAGGAAGATGACAGATATTGTTCAGTTTTGTTGTAAAAGTCAGAAGAGCCATTATTTACAAAGTGTTTGCTTGTAGTATGGGACAGGGCACGCCAAGCTCTACAGTGACCACAGAGGTGGGCAGGCATTGTCTGCAGGCCCAGTGAGGCGATGGCACGTGGTCTAACAAAATCATGCACATAATAATGTGCATGATAGCCCAGATGGAGGGAGCAAAGGCAAAGTCCACTCCCACGGGCCTCAGAGTAGAAAAGGCTCAGACATCAACGGTGGGGGAGCAGCCCGTGGGGAAAATGGCTTTGGATTTGGGCCCAGAAGCATGGTAAAGGTTTTAAAAGTGATTAACTTATTCTTTTTATAATGCAAAAGCAATATATGTCCATTTTAGAAAACTGAAGGAATGTACATAAATCAAACAAAGAAAGCATAAGCTTTTATAATCCTGAGATAATCACTGGTAACACTTTCCATTTTGGGATAAGAACATGGTAATGTCTACCTGCCCCCTGTGTTAGTGAACCTCAGGCCCTGGGGGTTTACTTGAACTAATGGAGTCAGTCAGCCTGACCCAAAAGCCGAGTGACCCAGCACTGCAAGGCTGTAGAATGGCCCTTGCCTGGACTCCAGGGCTGCAGCTCTTAGCTCAGGCATTCGCTTCGCTGTAGGGTTAGCCTGCTCATGCTACCATAACAAAACACCACACTCTGGGCTTAAACATCAGACATTTATGGTCTCACAGTTCTGGAGGTTGGCAGTCCAAGACCTAGGTGATGGCAACGCTGGTTTCTCTTGAGGCTGTGTATAGCTCTCCTCTGCTATGTTCTCGCATGATTCATTCTCTGTGCATGCACATCCCTGGCGTCCCTTCCTCTTCCTGTCAGGACACCACTCCTATTGGATCAAGGCCTATCCATATGACTAATTTAACTTTAATTACTTATTAAAAAAAAAGATTTTAAAATCCTCACTTGAAGATATGTTTGCATTGGTTTTAGAGAGAGAGGAAGGGAGAGGGAAAGAGAGAAACATCATCACCCCTCCTACTGGAGATGGAGCCCGCAACCCAGTCATGTGCCCTGACTGGGAATCCAACCGTGACTTCTTGGTTCAAAGGTTGATGCTCAACCACTGAACACCACTGGTCAGGCTTAATTACCTATTTAAAAGCCCTCTCTCCAAATGTAGTCCCACCAGGGGTTAGGGCTTCAACATGTGAATTTTGAGGAGACACAGTTAAGTCCATATTCACTGTGCTCCCCCAAATTCAACAAAGCCACAGGATTGGCATCCAAAGGACTTCTATCCCTGTCTCATAGTGTTTTTGGAAGCTGATGATGTGGCAGGAACTGGGGGGAGGGACACTTAACCCTGGAGACAGCTTCCTGCAGTGGGGCTGGAGTAGCAGGTCTTTGTCGGTCTCAGAGACCTACATAGACTCACACTGGGCCTTGGGAGATGGCTGGAGCTCTCATAGGGTAGCTTCTAGATTCCAGGAGACAGAGCTAAACCACATGACCTTGGGGGCCCTTTCTAAGTCTGGCGTGAAGCCCAAGTTCTTCCAACCTGTTCCTGCATTGACTGTCCCCTAGTCTGCTTTGCTGCTTGGATCGGGGGAGGGGTCCTCTTCCTTTGGAGGAGTAGGGTCTTTTTCCTCATGTTGTCTGTAGCACATCCTGTCAATTGCATCCTTACCATGTCTCATCCCCACCTCCACTTTTGTGGCTGTCTGTCCCTTCTCTGCTTTGAGGGGCAATTTTCTGGAATCTGGCACAGTAGATGGTTCAGCAGTAAGCACGTGAAAGTGTATTTCCAGGCTGGAAGATAAGCATATCGTCATAAATGCTGAGCAGAGCCTCTCATTTCAGGGATGCATACATTGTGGCATAATTAAGAGGGAAGGCTTGTCCTTGAAGAAGATTTGCAAAAAGGGTTTATAATTGCAAGGACATAGAATTAGTTTTAAGGCTCTTTGACTTTTGTGATAATCTCCAGGGCTTCTTTACCAATTTGTGTCCAGATGATGTTGCTCTCAAGTCATAAGCAATTGGCTTATCAGTTCTCTCTGACCCCTAGTGGCTTAGCACAGCCCAGGTGGGGTTAGGTGAAGCATCAGAAATGGTGAATTATGCTTACTAAAACACCCTGGTGCAGGCCTAGAGTGCATACTCACTTCCTGCACACACCCCAACGGAGGTCAAGGATGGAGCCTGCAACTGAGATTTGCGCTCTTGACCCCTCAGTCCCCAGGCCGATGCTCTATCCAGTGAGCCAAACAGGCTAGGTCCTCCTGGTGTTCTTAATGCATGGGGAAGTTCTAGGACAGCACACATTCTACATCACTCAGCTGTTCCTCAGTGAGTGACAATTATTTATTTCCATGGATTCCCCCTTGGTGGGCATGGGCGAGGTCCACCAAGAAGGAGGAGCTTGATCCCTGCTGGGTTGGTGTGCACATGTCCTACTAGAGTCAAATACCTCTTTTGAGTAAATACCTCAATTGCAGGGCTCTCCACAGTCTTACCAACCATGAGGCACTAACAGCAACAACATTCACCAAGCCCATGAAATTATTCCAGATCACCTGATGTAATCATGTCCCATGCTTTGTCTTTCCAAAGACAGCTTAATATCCTGTATTCCATATTTATATATCCATCAGACATGGTGGTAGTGCTGGGGATATGGCAAGCCAGCCTCAGTCCCTCTCTCCTAGGGCATTCAGCTGAGTGGTGGAGACAGACAGGCCATGATAAACATGATGAGGCTGTGGAGGGAAGAAAGATGAGCAATGGGTGCCTGTTGCAAACTAGCCTTGGCTTGACTTTCCTCACACAGGCCTCTCTGTGGTTCTTTGAGGAAATCTGTTAGCACTGGCCTCTGGGTGGGCTGTTCTAATGCAAACCTAGACCTCCGACTCCTTTTCAAGAAGTTTGGCCACCTGGCTTCTCCCAGAAGGGGTTACACGGTGGCCTCTGAAGTAGCTGTGCCAATGGATGCACCTTCATTCCTGCAGTTTGCAATGAGCTGAGGAGGGTGTGCTCACTGACTCTTGAGGGGCCTGAGTCCAGCTGATGACCCCCTAGGGGTGCACCACTGAGAAGCACAACTGGAAATTCTGCATAAGCTTCATAGGTGTGCAGCTCTTGGAGCCCTGACCTATGGTGGGAGCTACACTTGGAATGTCTGTGGGATGGGGCTGTCTATGAGAAAAGCACATTTGTTGAGGACTTTTTATGTGCTGGGCACTGTGCCAAGGTGTTATGTCCCAGTAAGTCATGTCATCTAATCCTCAGGTCCTTCAATATGGGTGCCTCTAGTTCCTTCCATTTTATAGAGGAGAACCTTGAGGTGCCCATGATAAGTTACTGCTATACGTAAAACAGCCTGCACACGGCTGAGCAGGACCAACGCAGGCTTGTGGGATCCCAAAGCTCTGGTTTTTCGGTCCACGTTCTGCCACCTCCTACAGTCTTGTCTACCAGAGGCTTTCCGCGGACCCCATAAACGTCAGGCTTGATTTAGTTAAGAAGTGACACTGGTTTGGCTCAGTGGATAGAACATTAGCCTGCAGGCTGAAGGGTCCCAGGTTTGATTCTGATCAAGGACATGTAACTTGGTTGCAGGCACATCCCCAGTAGGGGGGTGCAGGAAATAGCTGATCAATGTTTCTCTGTGATCAATGTTTCTCCCTTCCTCTCTGTAAAAAAAATCAATAAAATGTATTTAAAAAAAAAAAAGGAAATGACACTGGAGGACCTCACTGTGAATTTCACATCCAAAGAGGAGGGGCAGTTTATCAGCCAGGGAACCTTCCAGGCCTCCATGTGAGACAAGTGGCATGGTGCACAGAGGGAGGTGCTGGGTTCTGAGGCAGACCAGGCTCTCCCCTTCTCGCAGGATCCTGACGCTCCAGTGGCACCAAGGACATCGTGGCTCCTCCACTGCCAGCAAGTGTGTCCGAGGCGAGTCCCTGGTATCTCGGGTGCCTGTGAGCTCTGGCCTGCCTCCAAGCTCTTCTGGGCAAAGCTGGTCCAGCAGCCAGGCCACGGTGGTCAGCTCCTCGGTGGGATGGAGCCTGTCTGAATCCTGGTCTCGCTGGATGGAGCTCTGTCTCTATGGCTAGCTTTTGGCAGTTTTTACAGAAGCTAGGGTGTTTTCTGTAGCTCCATGTACTCACTAGGGTTCTATGTTAACTCAGCAGATCCCTTTGAACTCAATCAGGACTCCTCTTGGGTGAACACATCCATGTGGACAATAGCAATAGCTTGATTGGACTCAAACAGGGCTCTGTGATTGGGGTCCAGGATAGGGGTGGGGCCAGCTCTATCTTTGAGGTCCTAAATTGTCCTCTTCCCTTGCTGGTCTACCGATAAGATGCTAACATGTCTGTGTTTGAAGCTCATGGGATTCTACCAGTTGATTTCACCATGAGGTCCAAACTTCCATGTAGTGAGTAATGGTACTCAGGATAGGCATGATTTTAATCATGTCTCAAAAATTTATCAAATGTCCTGGTCTTAGAGAAGATGAGTGTGGGAGGGTCATGGGAGAGAAAACCTATAACAGCATATGTCTGTGCCTTTTTTGTGGTCAGGAGTACAGCCTGCTTCTTTTCTGAACACTGTCATCTATGAGCCTTTAAGGCAGTGGTTCTAAACCGGGTGAGGTTTTGCTTCCTGGGAAGATTTAATGAGTCTGGGGATACTTTTGGTATCACAAGAGGGGACTTGCTATTGGTATCTAGTGGGTAGAGGCTAGGGATGCTGCTAAATATCCTACAATACACAGGGCAGCTCCCTACAATGAATTATCCTACTCAAAATGTCGGTAATGCTGAGGGGAAGAAATGCTTCCTTTTTTTTAAATCCTCACCTGAGGAAATATTTTTTTACATTGCTTTTTACTTTATTTTAGAGAGAGTGGAAGGGAGGAATGGAAGGGGAAAGGGAGAGAGAGACACACACATCGATGTGGAAGAGACAAATTGATTGGTTGCCTCCTGCATTCGCCCTGACTGGAGCCGGGGATCCAACCTGCAACTGAGGTACGTGTCCTTGACTTGGAATTGAATCCATGATTCTTTGGTGTGTGGGCTGATGCTCTAACTACTGAATATACTGGCCTGGACATGAAATGCTTCTTAAAATGATGGTGGACTGTGCATGCTTAAGGCCAAGGACAAGTGTGCATTCCAGCCCCGTGTGTGCTGAGGTGCCCCTCTTGCTCTGGTTTGTGGAATCTTGTTCTCAATCAGCTTTGACTGTTGTTCCCCCATCCATTTAGCAGCTGCTCCCGCCCAGACGATGCACCGGCTCACAGATGTGCTTCCCGTCTGGATGTTCAGGGACCATGTCTCATTCCCCTTTGTGACTTAACCTGGAGTAAATATGTTGGTTGGACAGTCAAGCAGAACTTAGAAAGGCCTCTTCTTTGGGAGAGTGATATTTTATTTTGGATGCATAAAGATAAAGTGAACACTTATCAACTATACTGGCTTGAATGATGTCCCCTCACACCCCCAATTTCATGTCCACCTGGAACTTGTGATTGTGAGCTTACTTTTTGGAAACGGGAATTTTTTTCAATCCTCACCCAAAGACATGTTTTAATTAAAGGGGTGATGGTGGTGGGGCTGGGGGTGGGGGGAGAGGAGAGAGAAATCCACTGGTTTCCTCCTGCACACACCTGACCAGGATTGAACTTATAACCTAGGTATGTGCCCTGACCAGGAATTGAACCCATGAATCTTCAGTGCATGGGACGATGTTCCAACCAGCTGAGCCACACCAGCCAGGGTTGGAAATAGGATCTTTGCAGATGTAATCAAATTAAGAAGAGCTCATACTGGATTAGGGTGGGCCTAACTTCAATGATTGGTGTCCTAATATCAAGAGTGAGTTTTGGACATGGAGACACACACAAAGGGAAGCTAGCCATGTGAAGAAGGAGGCAGAAGCTGGAATAATGTGTCCACAGCCAAAGAAGGCTCAGGATGGGCAGAAATCACCAGGGGCTAGAAGAGGCCAGGAAGGATTCCCCCTTTGTTATAGCAGCTCCGGGAAATGAATACTCAGACGTATGAGTGCCAGGAAGCTGGCCGGCAGACATAAAAACATTCATGCTTCAATGCCATCATCTTAGGCAGAGGGTCTTCTCCGTTTCCTGGGTGAAGGTCACGGGTTCCAGGGTGGGCTTACCGGGTCTGCTGTCATCTGCCTTTGAAAAGCACCTACATTTCTTTCCTCATATGTTGAACCTGAATTGCGGTAACCAGGCAAAATTCATCTCAAACCCTTGTCAGAACAAGGTAAAGGGATACAGATGAATGTGTATGGTGCGGTGTGGTCCCCCTGTCTCCAGCTCAAGGAGCCCTAATATGTCTGAGTATGGCCCTAACTTCAGATTAGGGAGCCTGCCCTTTCCTGGGCTCCAAGTGGCCACCAAGCTCCTGACTACCCAGTGTGCCCCTGAGCAAGGAACAGAAACTTCCTGGTCGAGGTGTGTGGGTACAGGCCAGACAGGCGCCCGCTCCCCCGGGGCTGCAGCTGGGCTGTGCTCTCTGTTCCCACACGCACCAGGAAGCTTGCACACAATTCTTGGGGGCTCACAGACTCAACGTTTTTTGGGCCACAGGCCTGTTCTAGAGACCTTTTGGGGATGGGACCTGCAGTCTACACTCTGACCACAGCCCCTCCCCCCAGTTCCTATCCCCATTTCCTCTGCAGGGCCCTGCCACCTTCCTTTAGGCCCATCCCATAAGTGTCTGCATCCTCCAGGTAAGCTCTCTGCCCTCCAGTAACTGAGAAAGACCTATTGACTCACTCCCCAGGCCAAGAGATGCCACTTCTGAGAAGTGGAAAGGCCCATCCTTCCCTCTTTGAGGGAGAAGTGAAAAGCTTTTGATTCCTCCATGTGATGCTGAGAAGCATTTCTTGCTAAAGAAGCAAAAATGAAACCAAACACATATTGAGTTCTCATGGGTCACCCATCAGCCAAAGGGTCAGCAGATTCTCTACTCTGCATGGGCAGCAGGCTTCGTGCCATGCCCCAGAGGCCATCCAGCCCAGAGACCTCATTCTGCAGGTGGGAAGCTTAGGCCCAGAGAGAGGGAATGACTCACCCAAGGCTACCAGGTGACTGGGGCCGGAGGCCAGACCAGAAGCCAAGTCTTCTGATCCCAAGGCCACCTGGAGCTAACCCAGGGGTGTTGGGGCTCAAGAAGCAGAATCCTTAGGAAGGTCTCCCAGCACCGCTCCGCATACCTGTTGCTTCCAGTGTGAGGAAGACACTTATCCTTGGCCCCAACTCCCTGGCTGACTACTGGGCCAGGAATTATGATGCTAGCTCCATTTGCATAGCACTTTATAAAGCCTTCTCACCGCCATTATGTCATGTGATCCTTGGTCACTCTGTGAAGTAGGCAGGGCTGGGAGCACTGGTTCCCACTTTACAGAAAATGAAACCGAAGTTCAAGAGGTTAAGTGACTTACACAAGATCACACATCTACTGCGAAGGAGAATTGGAACCAAGCTTTGTGGGGACCCTGTCCTGCAAGTGAGCCAGTTGGCAGCTGCTTTTCTCCCTCTTCTGCTCTGCTCTCCAGGGAATGCCAGGCAGACGCTGCTCTAGGCCCCTTCTTCTGATGTCTACTTTCTTCCTTCTCCTCTTCCATATTCATGACATTATTCCCTCCTCCAGCTTCTCCCTGGTTCCTCTTCCTGGTCCTTTATCCTTCAGGCCCCATCCTCCTGTGTCTGACGCAGGCCTGGTTCCTTAGATAGGGAGATATTAGTCCAAGGGAGTAATAGATGGTGGTTTTAACATATACAGGTTTCATGTGTGCTGGGTCGTTTGCACACATGAATCTGTACACCGGGGCTTAGGCTGCAAGCAGATTCCTGGGGTCATGGGTGGGGGAGGACCTCTTGGATAGGCCTCTAGGTGCCCCCCTGAATTTGGGCACTTAGTTGCTTCTCCACTGCCTGCTTGGACACTCTCCATGAGTGGTTCTCATTTTCCCCTTTTGCAGAATGGAGAGGGCTGCTCTCTGCCCCCTTAGCTTGGGGACTAATTCTAGCAAAAAGGGGTTAAAAACTATAGCTGAGCTTAATCCAGATAGAGGCTTGGTCTGCTCATTTGCATATAAGCATCTCCTCCACTCCCAGCCTGGCAATTTGCATCTTATTATTCAGGTATATCCTTGGTGATTTCCCCCTAGACTGGTCCTGCCCTGGTTCAGTTCTACTTCCTCTTTTGTCCTAAGCCTTACTCCTTTCCTTCTGACCCCAGCAGTGTCTGAGCCTCGACCTGCCTCTGCAATCCCAGCTGCAGGCTGTTTCTCAGGCATTGGCCTTCCTCTGCAGAGCAGTCTTCAGGACGCAGCCAGGAAATGGGGAGCCTGAACGAGGGCTAGTGTGTGTTTAGGAGGAGTGTGCTGGGATGGGGGAGTGGGTGGCTCCACCTGCCCATGTGAACCTAAAAGGTCCACAGTGTATTTATGCGCACACTTACATACACACTCATGCACACACATACAGACTCTCTCTCTCTCTCTCTCTCTCTCTCTCTCTCTCTCTCTCTCTCGCACACCTACATACTTGGCATGTGTTTTACATATTCCCTTTGACCCCTCTGTTCCTTTGCTCCCATCTCATGTCATCCTTATGCAACTTCTCTTTTGCTTTAAAAGAGCTTGAGTGATGGTCAGGTGGCTCAGTTGGTGAGAATGTCATCCTGTGTACTAATCCTAGTTCAAATCCTAGTCAGGCATGTGTGGGAGGCAACTGATCCATGTTTCTCTCTCACATCAATGTTTCCCTCTCTCTCTTCCTTCCTCTCTTATTAAAATAAATTAAAAATAAAAAGCCAGGCTCAGTGTGGCTCAGTTGGTTGGGCATCATCCCATGCCCTGAAAGGTTGCCAGTTCAATTCCCGTCAGGGCACATGCCCGGGATGTGGGCTCTATCAGCTATAGGGAGTGTACAGTAGGCAGATGATTGATGTTGCACTCTCACATGCTTCTCTCTCTTCCTCTCCCTTCCTTTCTCTAAAAATCAATAACAATTTTTTTTTAAAAAGAGCTTGAGCCCTAGCCGGTTTGGCTCAGTGGATAGAGCGTCAGCCTGTAGACTGAAGAGTCCCAGGTTCAGTTCTGGTCATGGGCACAAGTCCCAGTTGTGGGCTTGGTCCCCAGTAGGGGCGTGCAGGAGGCAGCCAATTAATGATTCTCTCTCATTATTGATGTTTCTATCTCTTTCTCTCCCTCTTTCTTGCTCTCTGAAATCAATAAAAATATACACTGAGTGGCCAGATTATTATGATCTCTGAACATACAATAATCTGGCCACTCAGTGTGTATGTGTGTGTGTGTGTGTGTGTGTGTGTGTGTGTGTGTATGTGTGTGTGTGTGTATTAGAGGCCATTATATATATATATATATATTAGAGGCCCAGTGCATGAATTTGTGCCTGGGTGGGGTCCAGCCAGCCTGGCAATGGGGAGGGGACATGGGCAGTTGGCCGGCCTGCCTGTTGGTCAAACTCCTGGTCGAGGAGACAATTTGCATATTAGCCTTTTATTACATAGGATATACATTGAGTGGCCGATTATTATGCATTCAGAAATCATAATAATCTGGCCACTCAGTGTATATTAAAAAAAAAAAGAGCTTGATATGCACTTTATGTGATGTCACCCAGATAAAAGGTTGTGGGTAGGGTAGGAGGGCAGGGACAAGTGTTGTGTTTATCCCTCAGCCCTATTCCCAGTGTAGCCTGCCCCTCTGAGCACTGCTGTCTCCTTGGGGAAGCCAGTCCTACAGTTTGTCCTTCAGTCCTAACCCTGAAAGGCTGGGCAGTAGTCATGGGGCTAACCACAGAGATGAACAGAGAACCCTAGGGAATGAGCAACTGCGGGAGTGGGGAGAAGAATCTTTGCGGAAGATAATCAGGGATTTGCCTGGGGCCAAAGTGGTTGGGCCCGACTTCCTCTGCTCAGTGGTTATCATCTGCCTGGCTGCATCAGAGAAGGCTCTGCCACTGTGCAGAGTTGAGAAGAGGATCCATGAGTAGATGGGGAAGAGCTCCTGCACACTGATCGCAAAACAGCAACAACATTGGGTGGTGCTGAGCAGCGACATCCCGTTTCATTCATTCATCCTGTGACTGCTTATAGAGCCCTACCAGAGGGCTTCATGCTGTGTTCATCCATGGATACCGCGATGAATAAGACAGACACGTGATCTTGGCAGAGAGCACACAGCCTGATAGCCACACAGACAAGTAAACATGCATAGGAGAGGGAGCAGTGCTAGCCTTGGGGTGGTTAATTCTGTGACAACATGATGAGGTTGGGTACCCATATATGGATCTAACACCAGCCTAGGTTTCATTGGGAAGGTACTTTTAGATGAGATTAACATTTAAATCAGTGGACTTTGAGTAAAGCAGATTACTCTTCATAGTATGATGGGTCTCATCAAATCAGTTGAAGGCTTTAAGGGAAAACAGACTGAGTCCCTTGGAGAAGAGGGAATTCTGCCAGTAGGTAGCCTCCAGATTGAAGCTGCACTATCAGCTCCTCCCTGGGTCTCTCTCTGGCTTCTCATGCAGAATTTGACTTGCCAGCCTCCACAATTGCAATAGCCAATCCCTCTCTTTCCCTGGAGAATACTGACTAATACAGGGTCCTATGGGAGTACACAGGAAGTGACTGGGGGTTTGGTAGGCTTCCCAGAGAAGGTGGCTGGGCTGTGACAGGTCTTCAGTTAAGGAAGAAGAGGGAAGGATTTATGAGGCAAGTGCACAGGGAAGGAAAGGATGGTGAATTGAATCATGTCAGTGGGCCATGCTGGCTGAATGTAGTGTGTGTGCTATTACCAATAAACTCAGTGGCCTTGATATGACCTCTGCTGTGCAATGGTAATGATAGCCCCAAGGACCTCCTTTAAAGCGTGTTGGGAGGATGCAAATGAGATGCTGGAGGTGGCCAGCAAGGTGGGTGGTGAGGGTTGTGCAGTCCTTTGAGGCTTTGGCAGGGCAGCCAGGTGGTGGTCTGTGTAGGCCGAGGGCCTGGAACATGCTGCGCAGCAAAGCCTGGCTGACTTGCTGCAGGGACCCTCCAGACCTCAGTGATCCCATCTGTCAAATGGGGATAAAGAACCCCTTAGGGCTTGTCTTGAGAATCAAATAAGATAATGTGCTGACTGTATATATGTTGAAAATAGATAAAGTGCTAGAATGCAACACATGATTACTCTTGGTGATTAGGAGCAGAAGAGAAGGGAACAGGATAAGCCAGGGCTGGGCCAAGCAAGCGAGGCCCCTAGGGTACAACATTCTAGCCGGCTTTGACCTTGCAGTGAGCCTGGGGGAAGGGCCCTCTTAGGTGTCCCTCTGGGAGGGCCTTGCTCACCTCTTCCTAAGGCGGGCCCTGGAGGTGAAAGCTGGCGCCCCTTCACGCAGGAGAGGTGGGATCGGTTGGATTTTAATGTTCTTTGAAAGGCTTGAATTTTTTTGCAGGTGACAGTACCACACTGACTAGGTGGCAAGTTCTCTCCTACAGTGGTTCTCAGAGTGGGATCCGGACCTGCAGCTTCAGAACTACCTGGGAACTTGCTAGAAATGAAAATTCTTGGCCCCATCTGGATCCCCTGAACCAGAAAAGAAGGGTGGGGCCCAGAAAGCTGCATTTTAACCAGACTTCCTTCTAGAGCAGTGGTTCTCAACCTTCCTAAGGCCGCAACCCTTGCATATAGTTCCTCATGTGGTGGTGACCCCCAACCATGAAATTTTGCTACTGTTATGCATCGTGTTGTAAATATCTGCATTTTCTGATGGTCTTAGGCGATCCTTGTGAAAGGGTCGTTCGACTCCCAAAGGGATTGAGACCCACAGGTTGAGAACCGCTGTTCTAGAGAGTTCCAAGGCCACCAGCGTGTGAGGACCACCGTGCTGGGGCCTGGGCAAGGGTGGGAGGGGAAGAGCCTTCGTGAGTTGACTGAGACCATTCACCTGTACAGAAAACAACTTCTTCCCCCACTACATTTGCCTCTTTCTCTGCCTGCACACTCCCCCCCACACCCGTCCCACATTAAATCAACTTCCACCAGAGGTGGCCCCAAAGAGTCTCAGATTGCCCAGTTCAGTGGCTCAGTGGTTGAGTGTTGACCTATGAACCAGGAGGTCACGATTGGATTCTGGTCAGGGCACATACCCAGGTTTCAGGCTCAATTCCCAGTGTGGGGCCTGTGGGAGGTAGCCAATCAATGATTCTCTCTCATCATTGATGTTTCTATCTTCCTCTGTCTTCCTATAAAAAAAAAAAAGAGTTTCAGGTTCTTTGGCTTATCTTGGGGAATGGAAGCACATTTCTAACACTAAAATACACACACCAAAGGAATAACAAGCATCTGAGGAGAGGTTCAAAGGCTATGAATGAGAGAAATGTAAATTTAAACAATTTACTCTCATCTGAATGTCAAAATCAAAAAGATGGATCAAACAGAATTGGTGATGATGATGATGATGATGATGTGTGTGTGTGTGTGTGTGTGTGTGTGTGAGGCCTTCCTTGAATCTCAGGTAGGCATGGAAACTGCGCTTATTTGAAAAGCAATCTGGAAAATTTAGTGGTATTTATTTTCTTTAATTGTTTTTATGGAACACACCTCACATACTGCTTACTGTATTTATTTAGGAAACTAGAGGCCCATTGCACAAAGATTCATGCAATAGGCCTTTCTTCCCCTGGTTACCAGCACCAGTTTTTTTCTCCAGCAACCAAGACCCAGACCTTTGCTCCAGCTGCAGCAGAGAAGCCAAATCTCTCCAGTCTTCAGTCTTTAG
Organism: Lasiurus cinereus; assembly: GCA_011751065.1. Classification (NCBI taxonomy): domain Eukaryota; kingdom Metazoa; phylum Chordata; class Mammalia; order Chiroptera; family Vespertilionidae; genus Lasiurus; species Lasiurus cinereus. The sequence goes on from JAAGEH010000101.1 coordinate 6,297,021, forward strand.
TCTTTGCTTGGGCCAGAGCGTTCAGTCTTCACTCTGCACCTGTGTATGCAAAATAATCCGCCATCTTTGTTGGGTTAATTTAGCATACTCACTCCTGATGGGCTGGTAGGCATCATGGAGGTATGGTCAATTTGCATATTTATCTTTTATTAGTGTAGATTTTTCCATTGTTTTTTTGTTAATCCCACCTGAGGATATATTTTTTTCCCCATTGGTTTTTAGAGAGAGTTAAAGGGAGGGAGGCAGAGAGAGAGAGAGAGAGGGAGAAAGAGAGATCAATGTGCAAGAAACACATTGATTGGTTGCCTCCTGCATGCACCTCAACTGGGCTGGGGCTGGTGATCAAACCTGCAAACCTTACCCTTGATCAGGAATCAAACCTGAGAACCTTTGGTGCTCAGGCCAACACTAACCCCTGAACCACATCGGCCAGAGCCTTAGTGTGTTTAGACACTGTATGAGGCAATTCACAAATACCAACTCACATCATGACTAACTTATTTGACTGAGTATGTGTTTGTCTTACAACCTAGAGACCCCACTGCCAGGGTGGGACCCATAGTTGATAAAAGGGACATGGACAGAGTGTATTGTTTGTGGCAGAGGGAAGCTGGGGGCTCCTTGATGTCTGTCAGTGGGGGATGGACAAGAGGACTGTGATGGGTGATTATTGTGGGTCCTACGTAGTGATGCAATCATCCAACCAGATACTTACAGCAGCAGGATACATCTCATAAAAGCAGTGTTAGCTGAAAAAAGTAAAATGCAGAATAACATTCATAACACAATACCATTAAATGAAAATTCAAAACACATGCTCACAACAATACTCTATAATTTACAGGAACATACGCTATTTAAGGATGTGCAGCAAACACATGGAAGTGGGCAATGACATGAAGGAGGAGGGTTTGGTGTGGGCCCTGGGATGGAGGGAAAGGGAAAACTGGACACAGTCTTCATAACGAGCTGTGCCCCTGAGGAGTGAGGGGCCTGACTGGTGGAACCTGTGCTCACAACAGAGAAGGATAAAGATGCCGTGAAGGCCAGAGGAGAGTAGGCCTCTAGGCAGTGGCTGAGTGCAAAGCTCAGGGGATGGAGTTTGGCCAGAATTTGACTCTAAAACCAGTCACTTAATCTCTGTAAACTGGAAATTATAATAATAACCCATATATATATATAAAAGGCTAATATATAAAGTGTCCCCATGGGAATTAGACCGGGAGACCGGAGTTTGCTTGCTCGCTATGATGTGCACTGACTACCAGGGGTGGGGTGGAATGAAGGAAGGCCCTGGCTGGCAGCTGAAAGTCCCTAATTGGCCCTGATTGCCGGCCAGGCTTAAAGACCCTACCCATGCATGGATTTTGTGCATTGGGCCTCTAGTAATAATAATAAAGGTAGTTATGACAGTTCTATTACATGTTCTAAAGTGACTGGCCCATAAGAGGTACCCAATAGTGATCTGCTTTCACACACATACAGAAGGGGAGAGAGTGGTATAATGACCCCTGTCATCCAGGTTCAGCAATTTAGCAATTGGGGAATTTATTGATAGAAGGGACCATAGATAAGAATAACAATGACATCCTACATTTGTATAGAACATTAAGTCCTATATACCACCATCTTTTACATACAGTATTTCATACAGTTTTGACAACAACCCATGAAGTAGATATTGTTATTCCCATTTTAGAGATGAAAAGACTGAGGCTTAGTGCAGTGAAATGACTTGTCTGAAATTGTTTGCCAGGTACAGTCCCTGGGTATCTGGCTTCCAGTCCGGCCTCTCCTTCTGCCTCATGCACTGAAGCACTGTGACAAAGCAGTGATGGCCAGTCCCACCCCGGCCTCTCAGTGGGGTGGTTTTGGATGAGTCCCCCACTGCTGAGCCTTGCCCTTAGCGGGTCCTCGAGAGGTCCCTCCTTGGCCTGGGGAATTGCCGTGCATCTGCCCCGCCCCTCTCGGAGCTCAGCACCATCCCTCCCTAGTGTGTCCTACTTAAGGGGAAGTGGAGCAGTTCAGAAACAACCCAGAAAGCAGACACGCAGCCCACACCACCCTGCAGTCCCCACTTTAGGGCCCAGGTCTGGCTCTGGGTCACTGGCTGGAGAAGGGAGCCCCAGGAGGTGGCAGTGATGGTGGGTGGACTGAGAGAGAGGCCCCCCAGACACCGTGGGTTCTGCCTAGAGTAGAGCTGTGTGGCGGCTGAGACAGGCTCTGCTCACGGAGGCCGGGAACTTTGTTTCTGCAGCTCCCTCAGGGTACCGTCAGCTCCCCTAGGGTACCCCCAGCTCCCTTAGGGTACCCCCAGCTCCCAGTCAGTGCGGAGACCAGCTTCTAGAAACAGAGTCTGTCTTTTTTTAAACACCTTTCCCCTCATGGTGACCCACTTTCATAGCGGAGGCCCCAGGGCACTCTGGCCATCTCTGAGCCCTTTTTCTGAAGGATGGGCTCCCTAGCTGGTCCTCGCTCCTATGAGATGGTGGTTGGGAGGCCTGAGTTGGGGTCACCTCACATCTTCCCGGGTGGCGAGGCCCTCCCAAGGGGTAGGGTCAAGGAATAAGTGCCCCCAGCTCCCGGAGCCACCATTTCCTCCCTGCAGTTTGGAGTCCTGGCTCGGTTTCAGAGATACAATGGGAGCTTATGCTCCTGGGGCTCAGCCACCAAGCATGGGCCTTCCGTAGTACCCATAAGAGAGAGAGAGAGAAAGAGAGAGAGAGCAAGCAATGGACGAGGAGATGGCGGTGGTAGCCAGAGATATACCGTCCAAGGGATATTCAACATCTAAGCATGGACCATTCCCTCAACACGCAGCTTTGAGCACGTGGGGGTGCTCAGGGAGCTGCAGGGGAGTAGGGAGCTCTTTGGTCAGGGAGAGTTGGGAGCATGCCCTTGTGAGCAGATGTAGAGAGCCCCTGTTTTGTGACTGGCATGGACAAGGAATACTGACCCTCAGCAGGAACAGGGCCACAGCACTGCCCTGAGGGACTCACACTTAATTGTATACACACATGCTAATGCACTGCACACACAGACATGCCCACCCGCCTACACAGATCACAAACACACACACACACACACACACACACACACACACACACACACACGAGGCCATGAAGTTCCACTAAGCTCTGGGGGCTGTAGATGGCAGTGAGCTGTTCTGAGGAGAGTAGTCCAGTTGGCACAGATGAAGCAGGTTCACAGTGGGAGTAGTGTTTGTGTTTGCGCTAGGCATAGGGACACGCAGGGCTGCATCTGGGCAGGAGCAGCTTGATGAAAGGTGGGGACTCCCATGAGCCTTGTTTGCTCAGAGGACCCCGCAGGAGACCCACCCTCCAGGTGGCAGCATCCAGCGTAGTCCTCTCGAGGTGGCTGCAGAGTGCCTGGCTGTGAGGTGGGGTGGGGGGTGGGGGGGAAGTAGGAAGAATGGCTGTTCCAGACCCGGGGAGCCTAGGAGACCCTGTAAGACCCTGGACTGTGGATGTGGTCACACTGGCTAGTTTGAGTATGAGGGACGGTTCTGAACGAACTAGTCCAGCCCACAGGTGGGAGGGAGACCTGACACTGTGGAGGTTTCTGTGGGACCAGCAGGGCCTTTGTCCCCTGGGTAGCATGACCCCAAACACTTCTCCCATCCCCTGTCCTTCCCCGTGCTTTTGGCTTCTTGGCCTTTTCCTCTAAAGGGGGACAGTGATACTGCACCTCTTACGGTTGTTGTGGAGATTAAATGAGGAGGGCACCTCCCTTCCTAACATGGGGCCAGGCTTCCCCTGGACATCTGGTGGCAAGAGCTCTTCCGCTACAGCTTCTTCTCTTGTCATCGGGCTAATGCCTTTGCTCCACTTATGTTCAGACTGGGGCCTCTGTGACATAGCCTCAAGGTGATGGGCCACCCTGCATGAGATCTCCCCGCAGAAGCAGGGCCTATGGCTTGTTTGTTCTCTTATTCCCAGCACCTTGCGGATGTTTCTGAATGAATGAATGAAAGTGGGGAAATGCTTTATACATTGGTCCGAACTTACAAAAGTTATTTATATGCTTCTCCAGAGAGCAAGCCTCGGGCAAACACAGATGAAGTAACAGCCTGATTCAAGGCCAAGTCCAGATGGGAGCCTGGCCTGCAGGATGATTTGGGGTGGGGTCGGGTGGAGCCACCCCTGCCAGCACCCTCTTCTCTGCAGCCCTTCGGCCAGCCCATTGAAAGGCCCCCTGGCACCACAGGAGACAGCCCTGAGCAGCAGCACCACCATCCTCTTTTCACAGGAAATTTTACTTGGTAGTAAACCAATCATTGTAAAGCACTCAAACTTCAAACAGGAAGGAAATACCTAACATATTTAACCCGAAAAGTAAAAACAACAACTCTTCTATCCATCCAGGTGCCCTGTGAGATAGCTGGGTATGTCCTTACAGGTGTTTTTTCTGGTTCATCCACTACCTTTGTTTATGCTAGAAAAGCAGGATCCTACTAAGCATAGTCCCGCTACTTCCTCTATTACCTAGCAACATGCTGTGGACATTGTAGGTTGCTCTTTAATCTGCACTGCATTCTTTTTTAATGGCCATGTCATGTTCTGTGATATGCAGGAGGCACCACTCATTTAAACAATCCTCCTCTGATGGGCCTCTGACTGTTCTAAATGGAAATTGCATTTTGAAGGCGGCTTGAGTGGTGAGGCCCATGGTCCACTGATGAAGGCATGATGCTTTTCTTCCTTAGTTCATCTCTTCCTCCTGGTATTGCCTGAATGAGGTGACAAAACCACCTCTTCCCCCTCTCCATCTTGTCCACTGCAGCTCTCCCAGAGGGGTGCCCCTGTAGGCCGTGGCACGCCCACTCACCTCTCTTGCTTTCTCAGGTTGGGGCTGGCTGTCTTCCCTCACCTGGGTCTGGCAGCCCATCTGTTTGCTCAGCTTGGGGTTCAGCAGTGGAGGGTCTTGGTACTCCCCTGGGGCTTGGGGGGCAGGTTGCTGGGTCGGGGGCAAACAGGGAGCTCTCCAGGGTGAGAGGACGTGAGGAGGTGGTCAGTTTGAGGAGTGATAGTCACTAGATGGGCAGGTCATCTCCCCAGAGAGGGGCAGCCAGGGAGGACAGAAGCTGCTGTTGGTTGTAGCTTTTCTGCACGTTGGACGATGCAAATGAGTCCTTTGGTGACTATGAATATTCATCAGGAGCACTCCCTTCTGAACCACTGAAATTCCTCCAGGCTTGCTAATGAACTTGGCAGGCAGGTTCACCCTGTCTTTCCTCTCCCCAGCCTCCTCTCCCCCCTCCTGACTGGGGGAGTATGGCCAAGGCAGAGCCAGGGAGCACGGCCCCGGGATCTATGTTCCGTCCCCAATTTTGGGGGGTTTGGTCTGATCTTGTGGTCGGCAAACTCATTAGTCAACAAAGCCAAATATCAACAGTACAATTGAAATTTCTTTTGAGAGCCGAAATTTCAATCACACTGTACATGCGCACCTGCACGTGATTTTTGTGGAAGAGCCACACTCAAGGGGCCAAAGAGTTTGCTGACCACTAGTCTGACCTGTCTGGGCTTTGAATTTCTCCCTGTCCTCTTCTTCTCCTATGAAAACTGTGACTGAGGCCACCTCTAACCAAGGCCCCCTCTAGGAAGGAGCCTGAGGCAGAAGCAGAGACTTACAGGGAGCTGGATGGAGTCCTAGGTAGTACTTAAACAGATGGGGAAACTGGGGTTAAAACTGTAAATGGCCTGCCCAGGTCATAATGGCACTTAAGTGAGGGAATCAGAGTTAAATCCAGGCATTGCGACTTGGAGTCTTGAAATCTTACCTCGTCACTCAGCCCTAAAGCCAGGTGGTTCCATTTGCTGAGCTCCACAACCAGTGAATCCCATTTTGGAATCTTTATGTATCTGGGTTTCATCCATTTCTCCTAAGAACCCTCCTGCAGCCAAGGGCACCTCTGCTTCCTGAGCTCGTTGCCATTCTTCAGGGCTAAAACCCTTTCTCTATATTTGGCATAGATGTTCTGGCTGGGCTGTGCATCTTTTCAGGGGCACATGGTTCCTGAACTTTGGATGGGGCCATGTATTATACACCCAGAGGTGCAGGGGGACCTACATTCTGAACCAAACCAGGGCATGAGCCCTGGTTACTATGGCCACCTTGTGGGTACCATTGGAAAGAATGGGTGAAATCAGGAATGACTGGTGAGAGTAGCCAATAGAAAACACATGGGCATGGATTCTGTCCCAGAATGAGACAGAATTGCTGAGGTCATCTCTAGGCCAACAGATTTAAGCCCCTCCCCCCCTTTTTTACAGCCACCAAAACTTTTTTTCAAGTGAAATCTTACTCAAGCCTTTTAAATAAAAGACACAAAAGCAAGGTTGCCCAGGCCCAGGATGAGAAGAGAGGCACAAGTCCCATTGCTAACTCCCTCTCTTGTCTCCTAAGCTCTCTCATCCTATATAATGAAAGGGTAATATGCAAATAGACTGAATGGCAGAACAACCCAACAAACAATCAAAGTGTAATATGCTAATGATATGCTAAGGTTGCTCAACCATTCACTATGACAAGCACTAATCACCAGGGGCCAGATGCTCTGGCCAGTAGGTTAGCTTGCTCCTGGGATCTAGCTGATCGGGACTGAGTGAGATGGGTTGGACATGCCCTGGAATCCTCCTGTGGTCCCTCCCTGGCCTGATCATGCTCCAGTGGGGTCCCTCAACTTGGCTTGCACCCTCTCGCAATCTGGGTCCCCCTCAGGGGATGTCAGAGAGCTGGTTTCAGCCTGATCCCTGCAGACCACCCAGAGGGAACTCACCCGTGCACAAATTTGTGCACCAGGCTTCTAGTTACACAAAGAAAGAAATGCAGGCCCTGAAAGGGACAGGATTTGCTGGAAGTCACACAGCTCAGTAGTAGCAGAAACAGAATTAGAAATCCTGTTTCAGCCGAAACCGGTTTGGCTCAGTGGATAGAGCGTCAGCCTGCGGACTGAAAGGTCCCAGGTTCGATTCCAATCAAGGGCATGTATCCTGGTTGTGAGCACATCGCCAGTAGGGGGCGTGCAGGAGGCGGCTGATTGATGTCTCTCTCTCATCGATGTTTCTAACTCTCTATCCCTCTCTCTTCCTCTCTGTAAAAAATCAATAAAAATATATTTAAAAAAAAGAAAAAAAAAGAAGAAATCCTATTTCAGTTGCTTCTGGTGGGCACTGCCTACCAGACCATGAGCTTTTGAGGTGCCCCTGGGCTAGCCAGGCAAGTGGGTCTCTGTTCTCCTCCATGCACCCCTGACAGCCAGGCCCTTTTGGATACAGTGGGCTGCAACCCCTGCCTCCATTGACGTTTGTAAGGTACGTGAGTGGAGCAGAAAGGAGAATTTGTTCTAGGTGACAGTGCTGCCCTCTGGATCTCATTTGGTTCAGGCTTAGGAATGGGGGTTGGAAGGGTGGGAATAGGGGGGTAGAGATGGTAGGAAAAGGACAGTCTCATTGAGGGAGGGGAAGAGGTGAGGGTTTTCACAGAGCTGAAGCCCAGCCCTGTGCCTCTGCAGACTTGACCCAGAGCATTAGTGCAGCAGGAGGATGGCCAGCCTGTCTGCAGTTCCTCTCATCAGCTCCTAACAGGCTTCTTGGAACTTCTACAGGCCTAGTGAGCCCGCCCTACACGCTGAGCATCTCTGCTTCCCACCCTGCGCCTCCTGAGGCTCCTTCCCAGTTCGGGGCCCTTCCCTGTTGTCCTCCTTTCTTCCAGGGTTTTGGGGGAAATTCTATTTGAAGCTCCTTCATGGGACCCTTGAGTGCTTGGGGATGAAAATGAGTAGATAGGAGGACGTGCAGAAAGACACATGTCAACCTGGGAGGACTTTCAGGTGTTTGGCTTGGCTGAGCCATGGAGAGCAGGCGGGATTGGTCATTTGGGATTGAGGGGTTCTGGCTGTGCCTCCATTTCCTGGCTTACCTGGGGGAATGTGCAATGCCATTCGGTGCCTTGGCTTCCTCATCTGGAACTCAGATGGTATTCTATCTTCCTTTCCTGCCTTGTGAATGTGTTGGGAGTTGAGTTGTCATTTGTAGTTGTATCATGGAGGCCCAAACAGAGCACAACAAATGGGTTTGGACCTATTGCCTGAACCTTCTGAAGTATAGGGCAAAGCACAACACAGCCTGAAAGGGGGTTGTCCCCACCCCTGAAGGAGTTGCCGAGATTGGACCTAGTACTATCCAGAGAAGTGGACAGCCTGTGGTTGCAGTAGGCTGAAAATGGAGGCAGGTGGAGTAGATCAAAGGTCCTTCCCTAGCCTAAGTGGGCATTACTGTCAAGCCTCCCTCAGCAAAGGAGATGCAGCCCTTTTCAGTGCCCTGGGGCTTGGTGGTGAGTAGCCCAGTGACCTTCTTTTTTAAAAAAATATGTTTTATTGATTTTTTACAGAGAGGAAGAGAGAGGGATAGAGAGCTAGAAACATCGATGAGAGAGAGATATCGATCAGCTGCCTCTTGCACGTCCCCTACTGGGGATGTGCCCACAACCAAGGTACATGCCCTTGACCGGAATCGAACCTGGGACCTTTCAGTCCGAAGACTGACGCTCTATCCACTGAGCTAAACCAGTTTCAGCCCAGTGACCTTCTTGCCGTCCACTTTCCCATGGCTCTTACAGAGTGTCTCTAAGCAGAGGCTCCTGTACAGCAAGATATAGCACTAAATATAATCAAATGTATTTAACGGACTACACCCCTACACAAAATCATTTTATTTCTATAGAAACTGTCTGGAATCACCCAGCTGGGTAACATTACCTGTCATTGTCTCTCCCTGAACCTCAATTTATTCATCTGTAAAATGGGAGGGTAGGAGTGATGTGAGGTGGGACCTCATTATCTCTAAGGATATCCCAGTTCAAAACCAATGTTTCAAGGCCGATAATCCTTGCCACTTGCTGAAGTGCCCCTGCTGCTCTGGTAGTATAGCAGCTCTTCATACTCCAGATTCCAAGGCAGCTCCACATTTACCTTTTTCCCAAGACTCTGCTGAGATGTTGCTGGTGGCTGGTCATGATCCTTGAAGTGGTTCTCAAATCCCACTCTACAGTTCTGCATGGCCTTTCTAAGTCACTTCTTCCTTTTCAGGTGGAGATGTCATACTCTCTCATATCTATCCATCCACCTACCCACCCATTTACCCTCCATTTATCCATCCACACATTTATCCTTCATTTATCCATCCAACCATTCATCCTACCCATCATCCATCCAACCATCCATCCATCCATCCATCCATTACCCATCCACCCATGCACCCATCCTAAACCATTATACACCAAGTACTCTTTCAGGTGCTAGACATGGAGGAAGAGTATGAATAGCTCCTGCATCCAGACACTTGCTGCACAGCAGATGGTGAATGGGTAATACATAGAAACTATAATACAAAAAGGGCAGGCTTTTGGAGTTAGCCTTAGATTTGATTTCTGCCTCCACCACTCACTTAATAGTTGGCTGTGTAATTTTGGGTGAGTTACTTAATTTTTCTGAATTTATTTCATCATTTGTAAAGTAAAGACAAATTTAAGGTAGGGACTGATCTCAATAAATAATATTATTCTCGCTCTATAAAAGAGGTACAAAAAATTTGCCCTACCATATAGGACAGGCCTCAAGGAAGGCCTCTCAGAATAACTAACAGTTGAGCCTGGCCGGAATGGCTCAGTGGTTGAGAGTTGACCTATGAACTAGGAGGTCAGAGTTTGATTCCTGGTCAGGGCATATGTCCAGGTTTTGGGCTCGATCCCCAGTGTGGGGTGTGCAGGAGGCAGCCACTCAATGATTCTCTCTCATCATTGATGTTTCTCTCTCCCCCTCCTCCTCCCTTCATCTCTGAAATCAATAATAATAATAATAAAAGAATAACTGACATCTGAGAGAAGCGCCAAAGCAAAAGAGATTGCTGTTTGACCCTAGAAGAGAGAGTGCAGGGAATGTGCAGGGGTCACCACACAGCAAGGCATAAGCTTGACCAGGGCCTGTGGTGATCATGAATGGGATGGAAGTGGAGAGGATGCTGGAGCTGGTGTGGGAGGCATTGGCTGCAGGTCCAGAAGCCCATGGAGGGTTTTGCAGCAGAAGAGGAGACATGGCTCTTTGATACCTAGGCAGAGCTAGGCCCCTGGCCCCTTGTTGACTAAGCCATGAGCTTCCTTTTGGATCCACAAATCAGGATCTGATGATGAGATTGCCCTTGGAGGCCCCCATCCAGTGTTGTGACTAGCTGAGTGACCTTGGGTGAGTCTCTTATGGGTCAAGGCAGAGGCTTGGATAAAGCCATTCCTCCAGCTTTGAGTTCCTTCATTAGCAGCTTTTCTCCAGTGTCTTTTCTGCCTATGTCTTCGACCTTTGCTCCTGCCCTCTGCTTCCCTCCCTGCCTTTTCTGCCAGCTGACATGCTCCCTGCCCCGTTGCATCCAGTGGAGGGAATGGAGGGGTCACACTTCCTTCCTGGCACTGTCCATCCCAGCTTTGCGGTTTGGAAACTACTGACCATGAAGGTGACCTAGCTTTGCTGTTGTCTGTGAGCTGAAATGGCACCGCTTCTCTTTTCCCTCTGGGGCTGGGAGGACACTAGTAGGACAAGGGCCCTCCCCAGACCCCCACAGCCATCTGGTTGGGTCAGAGAGTGCCCAGCAATGAGGAGCTAGGGGATTACACTGGCGCAAAGGCCCTCTGGACCCTGACAGGGCAGCCAGGGAGGAGAGAGGAGCCCCTTCCCCGAGTGGGAACAGTTGGTTGGTGACTCCCATAGGAAGCAAAGCCCTGCTCCCGAGGGAGGGTGGGTTGGTCTGGCAGGCAGAGCCTTCCCAGCTGGACCCTCTGACTGGAAATCTCCCACAGCTGGAAGTGGGGGTAGGAGACAAGGGATGTGTGTCCCGATATCTTTTCTCCCCATCTGGACAGAGCAGGTCAGATAGACTAGTTTGCTGTGTGGGAGGAGCCTGGCCATGGTGGGTTATTAAAGGTTACATGGAGCACTTCCTGCCCCCAATGTCTCTCCTATTGTACCCTGACCCCCCACTAACATTAACTATTCCTGGTGAGACCAGACCATAACATGACATCAGTCCACACTTTTGTGTAGAGTCAGCTGAGAGTTGTAGAGGTCTTAGGAGAAGGGATCAAGAACCAGGAAGAGTGGAAAAGACAGCCTCCTGACCACACTCCATGCCCACAGCCACCAGGAGGTCCTCTGCATCTGTCAAGCCTGGGAGACAACGAACTCGGAGTGGATTCACCTGGGGCTGAACCCAGGTGAGGCCTCAATAGTGTGGGAGTGAGGGGCCACAGAGCAGGTCGGACCTGGGGTTATGATGGCTCCCTTGCTTTCTAGCAGGGTTTAAGCAGGTCACCTCTCCTTTCCAACCCCAGTTTCTGCATCTGTAAGATGGAGGGTTGTGCAGAATAAAGAAGAAAACTTGGAGCATTTAGGATAGTGACTGCCACACCATGAATACACAAAAGGAACAAGGTATCTTATACCAACCAAGGGGAGGCCCCAGCCCCATGTCACACAAAGCTCCTATCTTCCCATCTCCTTATTCCTTCTGACCGCCCATCAGCCTATCCTTCTTACTAAGTTTTTTTTTTTAATCGGCCCCTGTTCTTCCCCTCCATCGCTCAGCTCATCTCTCTATCTCTGGCTGCTGTCATGTCAGCCTATCTTGTTCTAATCTCCTGATCTGAGCCTGTCTCCATCCCTCCCCGGGCCCTCCATTTCCATCCCCCCTCCTGAATCTGGCTACCTCCTTGCCATCTGTTTGGCAGTTCTGGCAAACACTCGGTGTCTCCCACCTCTGCCCTCACTATCCCCCTTCTCCATAGCCCTCCTTTGGGACCTTTCTGGCTGAGCAACCCTGACCCCAGCTCCCTCCTTCCCTTCAGAAGTCCTTGCAGCAACTCTTCCCGGCACTGGGCTCCCCCCACCCTGGTAGGGTAAGGGACAGAGTGGAGCAATGCAGGCAGATGAAGGCAGAACGCCGTCTCCCAGGCAAGGGCCAGCCTGCTAATTCCTCCGCTCAGGGTGGAGGATATGGAGGCCTCATTCAATTATGTCACATCCACTCAGCCGCTCCACCTCGATGATGCAGAGCAGACCCCTGGCCCCTCCTTGCCAGGACCTAATGGAGAGAGATCTCCTCGGGCCTCTAACCACAGAGTCCTCCTGAACCCTGGATGGGCCAGGCCTGTCTGGCCTGGGGGCTCTCAGGACTGCTGTGATTCGCTGTTCAACCTAATTACACCCAACAGTTGGCCTCTGGAGTTTGTTTCTCTCACCTTAATGGTTGTGGAATTGGATCTCAGTGCCTCTCATTCCATTACTGTCCTTCCCTAATCCCCCCTCCACCCTCTCTACTTGGGCTGCTGCCTGCAGAAGCCAGGCCAGCCCTGCCTCTCCTGTGAGGTGTGAGGCCCTGGCGGGGGCGGGGGGGGCGGATTAGACCAGGGAAGTGACAGAGAGTCAGAGGGTCTGGGATCCAGGCCAAGCTGCTTCTCTAGTCTGAAGTAGGACAGACAGGTGTTGCTGTGGGGTCTATTCCAGGCATCTGGCCTTTACTGACTAGGGCTACACCAGGTGCTGTGAGAGATCCCCCAAAAGCCCCAATCGTATTCCTTTCTTCAGGACACGAGGCAACAGAATGAAATAATTAAGGGCGGTGCCGACCATAATAGAATTGGATGCAGAGAAAGGAAGATCAAATAACCAGAGAACAAACATTTATTGGGAATTTACTGGGTGGCAGATTCTTTCATGTGCGCTGTGCCATTTATTTCTCACCAATCAGCATGGAAGCATCTGTCTCCATTTTCAGGTGGGGAAATTAAGGCTCAGAGACATTGCTCGGCTTGTCTGACCTCCAGCAGCTGGTAAGTGAGCCAGGGCTCACGGCCTCGGGGCCAAATCCTTCCTTTCCCACTGGCTCTCAGGGACTGGGTGGTTGGAGAAGGCTCTGAGGCAGGATCCAGTGGGAAGGGGGGGTCACTTCGGGGGGAGGGACAGCTTGAGCAGAGTTCAGTAACGTGATTGAGGACATGGAAAGGGGAAAGTGAGAGGACTGCTATGGTGCATGTGGTAAGACGGGGGCCTTGAATAACTCGCAGGAGAGTCTGGACTTCAAAGTTTGGTAGAGGGGTGATGTCACCTTCAGGAAAAGACCAGCCCCTGTCAGTTGACTCAGTTGGTTGGGTGTCAGCCCATGCACCAGAGGTTGCTGGTTCAATCTCTAGGCAGGGCACATGCAGGGGTTGTGGGCTCAATCCCTGGTAGGGGACATGCAGGAGCAGCCAATTGATGTTTAGCTCTCTTACATAGATGTCCAAGTCCCATAGCCCCCTCCCCATAACTGGGAATGAGACCTTATTTAGAAATAGGTCTTTGCAGATGCAATGAAGGATCTCAAAATAAGATCATCCTGGATAAAGGATGGACCCTAAATTCAATGATTGGTGTCCTTATAAGAGAAAGACACAGAGATGAGACACAGGGAATGCAGGAAGATAGAGGTGAAGATTGGAGTGATGTTGCCACAAGCTAAGAAGTGCTAGGGGCCCCAGAAGCTGAGGGAGGCAAGGAAGGATTCTCCACTAGAGCCTTTGGGGGAGCATGGCTTTGCTGACCCCTTGATCTTGGACTTTTGGCTCCAGAGCTCTGAGAGAATAAATTTTCTTTGTTTTCTTCCACCAGGTTTGATGGAATTTGTTATAGCAGCCACAAAAAACTAATGTAGCCAGGAATTCATCTGAGCAGCACAATGACAGTGACAAGCCAGGAAGGCTGCTGGGAGCTGCTTCCCCAAGGGCAGTTTGGGCCCACCACATGACCCACGGGAGACCCCTGGAATCCAAGGGGTCCCCTCCCCCACCCCCACATCTCAGGGAAGCAGGACTGACCAGAGATTTTGGTCTCTTGCTCCTCACCTTTATCTGGGGGCGGTTTTAGAGCAAACAGGGAGCAGGCCCTGCTGTGCCAGGGTGGTAAGTGCATGGAGCCCTGCCCCTTGAGAGGGACCTGCTGGAAATGTAAGCAGGCCCTGAGACTTCACTCACTTGGGAGGTGATGGGTCCATGAGGTGATATTAGAGGATGTTCAGGATGACCGTGAAGGGAAACGAACCAACATACTCCCCCGACCGGAAGTCACCCCTCCAGGCCCACCCAAGTCAGATCAGCAGGTTTCACCTCAGATGGCAAGTTCTTGGACCAGATACAGTAGTAAATCCAAAGCAGTTGTTTTGTGAAAACTGTTTAAAAATTTTTTAATTTATTTTCCACCCCTACTACCTCTGGGCCTGGACTGGTGCACAGGATTCGTGTCTACAAAACTGGTCTCCCCTGTGACTGCTGGATTCCACTGCATGGAGCTTAGATCCAACAAGACAGGCTTGGGTTTCCCTTCCAGAGAAGTTTGTAATGAGCTGAGACATCTCCAGGGGGATCACTGCAAAGAGTGAAGCCTGGAGTATGTCTGAGAGTTAAGGGAACATAACTTCAAATACTATTTTTTAATATAGGAATTATATTAAATAAGAATGCAGAGATCTGGGGCTTGAGCTACCCTCGAGGGTGCCTCCTTTCAGAGATTGGCAAGTGGAAACACACACCATGGAGGGTGAGGAGATGAGGCTGCTGGGCCATTTATTTGACCACAGGCCTCAGTGCCCAGAATGTTCTGCTCTTTGCTCTCAGTGGATGGCAGCACTTGTGTGGTTGTGGCTTTTTCCTCTGTAAGGGGTGAGGTCTTTTTCAGCCCACCCTCCACCTGAGTCACCCCTCCCTCACCTTCCCTGTCAATCAATTAAATGAGACCTAGACTGCCCATTAGCATCGGAGGCCTCCGACCTGCTTCTAGTTTATCTTTTAAGAGGATGCTTGTACTAAGGACCACCTTCGTTTCTGTCTATAAAATGAGGAAAATGATAGAGCTTTGTGCAGGGCTGAGCAGAAAGGGTCTCCCCTGGCCCTCTGCCACTTCCCTCTCTGGAGCACCATCCTCTTGAGACTCCCCTTCTTTCCTCCTCAGCCAGGAAGGCACATTCAAGGCGGCACACACCATCCACACATGCATATGTGTGTGCGCGCATCCTGCTAAGCACACCCTCTGTCTGCCGGTGCCCCTTTGGCAAGGCCCTGTTCTTTCTCCTTGCAGACACCCTTATCAAGCTTTCAGAGTAAACAAGCCACAGAAAGGGTTTCTGGGCTGTGTCCAGCCAGCATTCGCTGTTGCTCCCAGCCCTCCCCCACATATGTCAGTCCCAGTAAAGCCCACACGGGGCCCCTCCCAGAACATTACTGCTTCGAGAGTCTGGTGCTTCAGATGAGGACAGCTAAGGCTGATAGAGACACAGCTGCTCAAGGTCACACAGCAAGTGCTTGGCAGAGCAGGAGGCAGGGCCTGAACCTGTCTATACCTACGCCCATCCTCGTATGGACCCTTCAGACAAGCTTTCTGAAACTGCCCCACACTTTCAGGGGTGTTGGAATTGGTGCCCAAGAGGAACATTGTGGGGCTCCTGTGCAAGCCCTGTCCATTTTAGTGGAAGTGGGGGTCCAGTTAGTAAAGAAGCCATGTGCAGAGACCCAAGTTACTGGGCACCATTTTACTTCTCTATCTCACTGGTGTTCTGTGTCCTTTACAGATTCCTGCCCTGTGAGGCAGCCTGATGGTAGGAGAGCCCCAGGGCCCTGACCCGCCTTTCCACTGCTCCTTTGAGAGCCCAGCACCTCACTTAGAGCCCCGGGACACTATGCCCCAAGAATCCCATCTTCAGGAGCTGCCACAAGACCCCGTGTCCTCTCCAAGCTCCCCTTCTAGTCCCTGTTATCCACCTTTCCTCTTCTTCTTGCTGCTTCTCTTCAATTTTTCCTCTCTTCTCTGACACCTACCTCTTAGCATTCTCGAGCCTATAATCTTCTGTTGCCCTCCATCCCCATTTGTAATATCTAAGGCTCATTCCCCAGACCTACCCATTCCCCAAGTGAGGGCAGCTACATCCCTGTAGTGTCCCACGTTTGGGCTCCAGTTTGTAATGAACCCCTTTCACTTCCCGTGTGGTTCAGGGTTCAGGTTCAGGATTTGGGCTCTGGAGGAGACCACATGCAAATGAAAGAGACTAGGAAATATTAATTTGGAAATACTGGGGGCTAGGCGGGAGCCCAACTCAAAGGAAAGGACTTCACTTTGCTCCAGCCTAGTGATCCCTTTTATTAAGACTGTGGGATACAAGAAACCAAGATGGCAGCATAGGTGAACATTTAAACTGCTGCCTCGCATAACAATCTCAAAACTACAGCTAAAAGACAGAATGGATATCATTCAGAACCACAGGAAAGCTGGCTGAGTGGAAATTCTACAACTAGAAGGAAAGAGAGGGGCTCATGGAGTCTCAGAGGAGCTTCAAAAAGCTGAGGTACAGAGATACGTATGTGGAGAGGACAGGTGGCAGAGTGCCTGTCTGGCTTCCTTTAGGAGGAGGAAGATGGAAACTCCTGACTGCACTGAACCCCAGTTCTGGGTGAGACTCATATGGAGGGAGTCTGGACTGTTGGGAAAAGGGAGGAGTGCACGGAAACTCAGGGGAACCATGAGAGGTAGAGGTCTGAAGGCACTCACATGAGTACAAGCAGAGAGGACTGACTGCTGATTGTGCCACTGGCTTTCTCTAGTGGGAGGAAGATGGAACCTTCTGACTGCACTGAACCCCAGTTTTGGGTGAGACCATGGGGACCCAGACTCATATGGGTCTCCGGAGTGCACAGAAACTCAGGGGAGCCACAAAAGGCAGAGATCTAGAGGCATGCACATGCGAGTGTGTGAGAGTGTGTGCAAGTGCATGCAGAGAGGTCTGCAGAGATTACCCAGGGACACTGAGACCTAGGGAACTCATAGGGCAGGGCTGATGGGAAGCCAAGGCTGCCTGCTCAGCCCCATCCAAGCCGAGCACAGAGGCTTTTGCAATTTTGCAAGTCTTGTCTCATAAGGCTGACTCAAGGTGTAGACACAGCTGATCCTTACAGCCAATTGGCCTGGAGATCAATTCCCCCCAGGGACACCAACAACAATCAATATTTAACTACAACAAGGCTGTACACACAGTCCACAAAGGGGTACACCAAGAGAGTCCACCTCAGGTAACTGGGGAGGTAGAGCTACTGGGCCATGAAGTCTGGACTTGTAAGTCTATTTCTCTCACCAGGTGGAAGAAGTTTTCAGTCATTATTTCTCCAAATAGGTTTCCAGTACCTAGCTCTCTCTCTTCTTCTGGCACCTCCATAATTCTGATGTTGGTATGCTTGAAGTTGTCTCAGAGGCTCCTCACACTATCTTCACATTTTGGATTCTTTTTCTTTTTGCTTTTCCATTTGAGTGTTTTCTGCTTCTTTGTATTTCAAATCTTTGACTTGATTTGAAATACAAAGAAGCATACAAAGCTATTCTACCAATTCAGGGAAGCAGCAAAAATGCAGAGACAAAGAAACAGATCACAAACAAAAGAAATGGAGGAAAACAAGTGACTGGATATAGAGTTCAAAACCACAGTTCAAAACCAAGGTTTTTCAAGAATTTCCTAGATGAGATCAATAAATTTAGCAAGACCCTTGAGGATATGAATAAGGATCAACTAGAAATTAAACATACACTGACTGAAATAAAAAATATTATACAGAGACTTAATAGCAGATTAGAGGAACACAAAAATCAAGTCAAAGATTTGAAATACAAGGAAGCAGAAAACATTCAACTGGAAAAGCAAAAAGAAAAAGAATCCAAAATGTGAAGATAGTGTGAGGAGCCTCTGGGACAACTTCAAGCATACCAACATCAGAATTATGAGGGTGCCAGAAGAAGAGAGAGAGTGAGGTACTGGAAACCTATTTGGAGAAATAATGACTGAAAACTTCCCCCACCTGCTGAGAGAAATAGACTTACAAGTCCAGGAAGCACAACAGAACCCCAAACAAAAAGAATCCAAAAGAGGACCACACCAAGACACATTATAATTAAAATACCAAGAGGAAAAGACAAAGAGACAATATTAAAAGCAGCAAGAGAAAAACAGTTACCTACAAGGGAGCACCCATATGACTGTCAACTGATTTCTCAACAGAAACTATGCAGGCCAGATGGGAGTGGCAAGAAATTTTCAAAGTGATGAATAGCAAGAACCTACAACCAAGATTAGTCTACCCAGCAAAGCTATCATTCAGAATTGAAGGTCAGATAAAGAGCTTCAGAGATAAGAAAAAGCTAAAGAAGTTCATCAATACCAAACCAGTATTATATGAAATGCTGAAAGGTATTCTTTAAGAAAAGGAGGAAGAAGAAAAAGGTAAAGATAAAAATTATGAACAACAAATACATATCTATCAATGAGTGAATCTAAAAATTAAATGAATAAAAAATTTGATGAATAGAATAAACTGGTGAATATAATAGAATCAGGGGCATAGAAAGGGAGTGGACTGACAGTTCTCAGGGGGAAAGGAGTGAGGTGGGGTGTAGGGAGAGACTGGACAAAAATTGTATACCTATGGATGAGGATAATGGTTGGGGGAGGTAAGGGCAGAGGGAAGGGTGGGAGCTGGGTGGAGGGGAGCTATAGGGGTAAAAAAGAGGAACAATGGTAATAATCTGAACAATAAAGATTTATTAAATTTAAAAAAAAAGACGGTGGGATGCATCCATGGCCTTTAGGCAGGCAATTCCTAAAATAGCCAAGCAGCAAGAATTTACATAAAACTAAAAAGTTAAAGTTGCTTTAGCTACCATTGTCTCAACTAAACAGTGAGTGGAGGCTTCAAGGTTGACCAGCCTTCTGGGTTCCTTGTCCACACCTCTCTGCTAGTGAAGACAATGGGCGGCTTCCAACACATCCCATATTCCCAGCTGCATTTCCTGATCAGTGTGAATGATGATCTGAAAGTCTCTCATGAGAGACATTTCTTTAGCTTCAATGCCAATGCCCTTGGGAGTGGCCACACATGAAGCCATGACCAGTGTTGGTGCCTTGAGGACAGGAAGGGCTTTATCCATGAAAGGAGAGGGTATTTAAGTTTCACTTGGAATTCAGGTCCAGTAAAAAGAAAATGAGCACAGTGCTGGGGAATCTGTAGCACGGTGTTGGGGAATCAATAACATGGTTGTTGGGGAATCTGAAGCACGGTGTTGGGGAACCTGTGATCATCCAGCATGGGTTGGCAGGCATTTTCTGAGAAGGGCTGGAGCGTAGTCTGCAGATGGTGAAAGTCTGTCTTTGATAGTGGTTGTGGACCTGTGGCTCTGTGGCAGCTGCAGCACAGGTAACATGGGCTGGATTGTGTCCCTGAATCCATATGTTGAAGTCCTAACCCTTGGCACTCAGAATGGGACCGGGTTTGGAGATGGGATCATTAAAGAGGTGATTAAGATGAAATGAGGCACTAGCTCGGGACCTAATCCAATATGACTGGTGTTCTCACAAGAAGAAGAGATTAGGACACAGACACACATTGAGGACACAGGGAGACCTCCCTCCACAGCCATGGGAGAGGCCTTGGGAGACACCACCCTGCTGACACCTTAATGTCAGTCATTATTTCTCCCAGCCCCCAGACTGTAAGTCAATAAACAACTGTGTGAAAGTCCCCAGTCTGTGAGACTTTGTCCTGGCAACCCTAGGAAATGGATCCAGGCAGCATGGAAACAAATTAATGTGTCAGGGTGCCAATAAAGTTTTATTTGTGAACATTGAAATTTTGTATTATGTTCACATCACAAAATAATATTATTTTTATTTTCTCCCTTCATCATTTAAAAATGTGAAAAGCATTCTTAAGTTGTACAAAAACAGATGGTGAGCCCTGGCCAGTGCAGGTCAGTGGTTAGAGTGCCGCTCCATGTACCAAAGGGTCACAGATTCAATTCCCAGTCAAGGGCATGTACCTGGGTTGTGGGTTTGATCCCCAGCTCAGTTGGGGTGTGAGGGAGGCAACCAGTTGATGTGTCTCTCTCACATTGTTGTTTCTCTCTCTCTGTTACTGTCTCCCTCCCCACTTCCCCCTCCCCCGCTCTTCCACTCTTTCTATAAAAACATCAATGGGAAAAATATACTCTTGGGTAAGGATTAACAACAATAAAATACAGGTGGTAAGGTGTGTTGGCCTGTGGGCTACGGCTGGCTGATCCCTGGCTTGGTGCCTGATGTGGCAGGGGTGGAGAGGAGTGGAGCTGAAGCTGGGGGCATAAGCCAGGTCCACGCTGGCAGGCTGGGCAGTGACAGAGGGCCCCAGGAACATGTGAAAGCTGGGTGGTGGCGTGCCTCCCACTGGTTTTTCAGAACAGAGCTCATTGTCCTGATGTAGAGGAAGGTAGGCGCTTATTGATTCTGTTTACGGAAGCCAGAGCTGCTGGTGCAGCCAAGACAAGTCGCTGTGTTCTTTAGATTTCTCCCTCTCACCGCTGGAAGAGTTAGCCATCATCACACAGGGAGAACCGTCTCCAGAAATTGCTGCCCAGCCCTTGCAAGTCGTCTTTCCCTTAGGGTCTCTGGTTGCAGGACGGTGGCCACCTTTCCTCTGACTGTCTGGAAATCAGGCTTCCCACAGTCTCCACACACCCCTGGGCATGACTGTTTCCCTTCTGGGCTGCTCTGAGCCCTGAGACACCAGGCCACTTTCTCCTATGCTCCTGCCCCTTCTGCACCTGATTTCCGTCGTTTCCAGTGCTCAGTCACTTCCTCCTGGCAGATCAGAGTTAAGCTGCTGCCTTGGCCACTTCGAAACCTTCAGGGCTGAAACTGTGAACAAGGGGATTCCAGGGGTGGTGCGATGCTCTGCTTCGAGCAGAGGGAGATGATGTGGGTTTGAGTTGTTGCTACCATGTCTGGATCCTGGGCTGCGTCTGTAATCTGTGTTTGGGAAGCATGGTTTGGCCTGATATCTCAAAACCATAGAAGAAGAAAGCACAATCCAGGGCCCAGGGATGCTCCCTGTACCCAAACCTGGCCTGTGGAACCATTTGGTGTCAATCTGGTCCTGAAACATAGATTTGGGGAAGCAGGTATGTGGAGATCCTCCCCACGTCACAGAGGGAAGAAAATCTGGCTCAGAGAGGAGGCTGCGCAGCCATTCCTGGCAGTCAGAAAGCAACAGGATCTGCATCTGCTGTGAGTTCCACACTCACCAGCCCCTAGGGACCTCTGCAGGATTCTAGATCCCGAGTAAGTCCAACTCCAGCTCTTATTAATAGGCACTGCCCACCCAGCTCCCTACCCCCACGTCCTGACCCTCCTCTCTAGGCAGAAAGGTGTGGTCACCGTGTGTTCTCATCCTGTGTCTGCACCTGTTCATGTGGCTGCCATGCTTTCCTTTTCCTCCAGCGTTATCAGGTCCTATCAGCCTGTGGGGCCCAGCCCCACCCGGGTCCTCCGTAGAGCTCTTCCTGCCCAACTGTCTCCCTCCCTCTGAGGCTGCTATGGTCTGCAGCCCTCACTGGTGTGAACTCCACGTCATCTCCTTCGTCTAGACACTCAGCATTTCATTGTTCCCTTGTTTCCACCAGAAGAGCAAGGGCAGGGGTTGAGTCTTCCAGGTCTTTGCATCCCCATCACATTCAGTGGGTTCTGGGGGCAGCCAGGGAAGAAGGAAGGGAGGTAGGGAGGGACGTGAGAAGAGAAGGAAGGAGGGAGGAAGAGGAGAGAAGGGGAGAAGGAAGAATGCTCAGTACTAAAAACTCTCCTGTTTTTGGACAGGCCAAAGTGCTGTTTCTTCCCTAGGAAAGGAAATGAGTGGGGCTCTGGGGTTGGGGGTTGGGGGGTAGGTGGCAGCCAGGAGGGAAGTTGGCTTTAGATGGCATGGAACCAGGAAAGACCAGTTCCGTTCTGGCAGTGTGTGGGGTGCAGGGAGGGCAGGAGAGGAGGTCCTTTCCTCCACTCACTGCCTCAATGGCATTTCTCCAGGTGGTGGTGAAGCTGGGCTGGGGTGAAGGAGTTAGTGGAGGGGTGGGTGTTGATGCCTTTGGTGACAGGAGATAAATGAATCCATCCTAAAGGCTGTCTCCTTTTCTAGAAATGTAGCAGCTCAGTTCTTGACTTCACTGCCTTGGGGTTTTAATTAAATGTCAAATATAATTTAGGGCTGGAGTGCTGATGGGTGTATGAACATGAGGTCCAAAGCCTCATCTTTATGGGTCTCCTTGGTACACACCTAATTTTGGGGGTTAATTGATCACTCTTTATTTGAATGCCACAGGAGAAAACATCTGATTTCCTCTTTTCCCTTGTTCTTGAAATAATAGTTGGAAGAGTAACACAAAACAAAAAACCCTTTGCGTCCAGGTTATCTAGAGAGAAAGAACCAGATTGGACCTGTTGATTTGCGACCTACAGATTAGTAGTTTTTCTTCCTCAAACAAGGCTTGCGGGGTCGTAGCTCATGACCCATCTTCTCTGCTCAGCGCGTGGTGCCCCCCACTTTTCTGACCATTTCACGGGAGAAAGAGGAAGAGGTCCCAACACATCTCCTGGTCACTCCCTGCAGTCAGTCAGTCCTTGAGATGAGTATAGGAAGTGACACTGCCGTACACGCTGTCCTGTGCAGGTGAGGACCCTGAAGCCCACAGAGGGAAGAGACTCGGCCACAAACCTGGGTGGCAGCACCAGAAACACACCAAGACCATTCTAAATTGCTTTAGCCATTGATAAAAGCTGTGTGTGTGTGTGTGTGTGTGTGTGTGTGTGTGTGTGTGTGTGTATGAGATCTGAAAATACTTGGGGTAACTCCATTTCAATTCAAAAAGTGTTAACTGGCGACTGTATTAGAGGCTACTGATTCTACAAAATCGTATGGAACACAACTCATCGATCATCTATGTGATAAGACTTTCTTTATAGGATCCAGGCAATTATTCCTCAAACAGGAATAGGATCATCTCTTTCCCTTATTTGAAGTTCTGGGAGCTCTCTTTTGACATCCTCTGCTTGGTAAAGAGGACTTTTACCATCTGTTCCTACCCTTCCTCTGGCAGCCTCTTCCCCCAGTCTCCAGTGCACACTCCATCCTACAGACATGGAGTCTCACACAGCCGTGGCAGGACTCGCTGCATAAGGGTGCCTCTACCTGAAATCACCCACTTGGCTGCTTGGGAGGGTGTTGGGCTGCAAGTAGTGGATATTGGAGTAAATTGGGCTAATGTCTGTGGACTTTCTTTTTTTAAAATTTTTTAAAAATATATATTTTTATTGATTTCAGAGAGGAAGGGAGAAGGAGAGAGAGATAGAAACATCAATGATGAGAGAGAATCATTGATTGGCTGCATCCTGCACACCCCAGGAGGATTGAGCCCGCAACCCAGGCATGTGCCCTTGGCCAGAATTGAACCCGGGATCCTTCAGTCCACAGGCTGACACTCTATCCACAGAGCCAAGCCAGCTAGGGCTGTGGACTTTCTATTTCTCACATGACAAGAAGACAACCAGTTGCCAGACACTGCGCAGCGATGCTGCCAGGGCCTTCTCCATTCCCACTCTGCTATCTTTAGTTCCTGGGCCTTTGTCCTCCTGCTCGACACTGATGGTCGCAGGAAGGCCATAGTGGCTTCAGGCATCATGGTTGCAAGAAGAAAAGAAGGGACAGCAACAAACCCATCTGTTCTCTTGCTCAGGAAAGTAAGTGCTGTTCCAGAGCCCTCCCCAGCAGAACTCCCTTTCCTCTCATGGGCCAGACCCAGGCCACATGCTGGAGACCAAGCATCTGGCCAGGGGGTGGGGGTTCATGACTGACTTGTGGAATAGGTTAATAAGTGCCTCGGTTCCTTGGCTCAGGGTCTGCTTCCAGGGAGCCACATTTTCAGAGATCGGCACAGGGCTTGCTTTAGAGCAGACCCCAGAGTTGTGTGGAATGAATAGCTGGGCAGCGTGGAAGCAGAGGTATAAGGAAAGAGGCCAAATGGCTCCTGCTGTGTTGTGGTAAAGACAATAACTGCTCCCCAGTAGTGTGTGCTTCTCTGTATCTCTCATCTTCTTGGCAGTTAGGTGGTGACCATGTGACAAGGCATGGCCAATGGCGGGGAGGGAAGTGACACATGCCTCGGACTTTCTTTCCTGACACGATTACCTGGAATCCTTGTATTGCTACAAGTAGGCAGAGTGACACGGTGAGAGCAGCCCAGGTTTCTGAGCTCCTGCATGGAGCTGACCCAGAGGGGACCTCACATGAGTGGGAAACAAGCCGCATTCGGCCATGGAAATGCCTTTTTTTGTTACCCCAGAGTAATCTAACCTAACCTGTGCCATTCACTCACTAGCACTTTTGGACACCTGCTATGGGCTCTACATGCTAGGGAGGAAGTAAGTGAAGAGCAGGGTTCCTGCTTGAGAGCTCCCACCTCCTCAATCACACCAGGTGTGGGCAGGGCTGACCGTGCTTGCCAGGCCATGCTTCCTGTCTCAAGCAGGAGTAGTTCCAACACCCTTTCTCTATGACTCTCTCCTGGCAGAATCTTCTGTTGGAGAAGTTGGGTAGATTATACATTTGTGGTCCTAGTGAGGGTGGAAGGCACTGATATCCAATATTTAAAATAAATTTGGACTGAAACTCACAATGAGAAATATATTTTACATGCATCAGTATGCAGCACACATATATGTGCATATGGGTATGCCGGGATCTACACTGACCACTGGCGATGCATTCTGATGCTTGAAGTCCATTCAGTTTTGTAAAAGACTACTCACTGTGACCCAATGAATTGGTTTCCATGACCTTTTAATAATACACAACCTGCCGAGACTGGTTTGGCTCAGTGGATAAAACGTGGGCCTGCGGACTGAAAAGGTCCCAGGTTCGATTCCGGTCAAGGGCATGTATGTTGGTTGCGGGCACATCCCCAGTAGGGGGCATCCAGGAGGCGGCTGATCGATGTCTCTCATTGATGTTTCTAACTCTCTATCCCTCTCTCTTCCTCTCTGTAAAAAATCAATAAAATAATAAAGTAAAATAAAAAGAAAAGCCTTACTTATTAAAAAAAATATACAACCTGCAGTATACACAATAGAGACTCTGGGGAGCTAGGGAATGGTGGTAGACATGGTGGCTGCGGATGGCCCAGCGGGACTTCCTAAAGAATGGGCCCTTGACCAGGGTCCTGGAGGAGCAGGAGGCAAAGTTATTCTGGGAGAGAAGACTGAGCAAGGCCTTGGAGGGTAAGCCTAGATGTTTGGGGAATGGGGGCCATACCTGAAGAGGAGTAGGCATAGGTGATGGGGATTGCAGAAACAGTTAGGAATGATATTCAAAATAGCTAATACTTGGAACAGCTCTGACAATTGGAAGAACTTGGGTGTGACCAATCATAACAGGCATGAGCTGTGACACCCCTCGCCCCCAGACTCCCCCACAGACCACTTGTACTGGTGTAAGCTTGAGTATCTTTCTGGGAGTAGGACAGGCAAGGAAAGGGGTTATGGGTATAGGGACACAGTGTGAGTGGAGCTGGGAAAGGCAGGGTTGGATCCCAGAAGCCCCAGCAGGATGGAAAAACAGAGCAGGCTTATCATTCTATATAATAAAGAGGTAATATGTAAATTCACCCTCACAATCTTGCAGAAGATGGCCACCTCCATGTGATTAAAGATAGCCACCACAAGATAGCTGGCAGGGGAGGGTAGTTTGGGGGAAGCAGGCTGGCAGGGGAGGGCAGTTAGGGGTGACTGGGCCAGCAGGGGAGGGCAATTGGGGGCAATCTGGCCAGCAGGGGAGCATTTAGGCATTGATCAGGCTGGCAGGGGAGTGGTTAAGGGTGATCAGGCAGGCAGGCAGGTGAGTGGTTGGGAGTCAGCAGTCCTGGATTGTGAGAGGGATGTCCACCTGCTGGGTTAGGCCTAATTGCACAGGGATTAAGCCTAAACAGGCAGTTGGACATTCCCTGAGGGGTCCCAGATTGAAGAGGGTGCAGGCTGGGCTGAGGGACGCCCCCCCCCCCATCCTGGGTGCACGAATTTTATGCATTAGGCCTCTAGTCTTTGCATAGGTTTCCAAACTTCTCAAAATTCTGAACATCTTGTTTCCAGGTGAGGATCCTATTGGCTGAAGCCTGGGAGAGATGCAAGACTCAGGGCAGGTCAGGGAAGGTCACAACTAGGGCCCCCTGTGTGTGTTGGGCAGACAGGCAGGCAGCCTGCAGAGCTGCCTGGGTTCATGTTGCTGGACTGAGGGCTAAGAGAGGCATTGGAAACCTAGCTGTAGATCCACACAACACACTGCCTTTACCTCAAGTTTCAGGACCTAATAAAAAGTATCACAACGTGTGCTGCGCTGACCTCGAAATTATTCTGTGAGCATATGATGAGGAGCAGCTAGAAATCACCTTGAAATGAAAAAGTGTTTTATGAGCTTAAGTACCACTTTGGGGTGGTAGAGAAAGCACTTTCCTCCCAACTTGCCCGAGAAGGAAATTTTTTTTGTTTAAATAACACAAATGTAATAGAACTGTCCAAAGTACATGATTTTGGCAATGAAATTTGTGAGACCCGACTGGTGGTTCTCACGGTTTTATAACACTGTAAAAATAATGCATTTTTCATCAAGATAGAAATAAAAACAATAATAAAAGCCTAACAGTTATTGTGTGCTGATGAGATGCCAGCAGGTACTTTGCATCTCATTTAATTCTCCTAT
This sequence comes from Lasiurus cinereus, assembly GCA_011751065.1. Lineage (NCBI taxonomy): Eukaryota > Metazoa > Chordata > Mammalia > Chiroptera > Vespertilionidae > Lasiurus > Lasiurus cinereus. Next base: position 6,323,700 of record JAAGEH010000101.1, read on the forward strand.
ACAATCATCATCCTCATTTTGCAAGGAAAAACAATGCAAAAGTTGGTATAGTTGGTATAACTCAACTGATGGTGGTATAGTGATTGTTCTACCTCATGGAGAGACTAAGAGAGCAGTGTCCTGCCTCTGTGAACATTTCAGCTGTGCTGCACCTAAGTCCACCAAGGCCTGGGCCGGTAGAGTAAACCAGGAGCTGGGAGAATGGAGCCATTGTCCACGCTCTTGTGAATGGCTGAACTTGAACAAGTTACTTTCTTCAGAGCCTCGGATTCCTCCTCTATGGAGTTAACAGGTCTGGGGAGTTCTTGAGTCTCTCCCAGTTCCAAGAGTGCCTCTGATTAGGTTCCCAGACCCTCTAAGCCCTGGAGGAAGCAGCCCAGTGGAACTCAGCAGCTCCCAAGAGCTGCCTGGTCGCCCTCTCATTTGCGATGGAGGAAAGTTGGGCCTTGGCTGTCTGGCTTGGAGAGGACAGAGGGGCAGAAGGAAAGAGGAAGGGCAGGTGGGAGGGGGACAGAATGAACTTTGAATTAGAGTCCTGTTGCCAGCCCAGGTTAAGGTCAGGGAGGGAGGAGGGGGTACTTCTGGCATGCTGCTCTACTCGACTTTAATTGCTATAATTCTGAGAAGATTCAAGTCCAAGCCTTAGAATTCCTTCACAGAAAACTGTCTTTGCAGCATCCGCATATAAGGATGTTAGCGAACTGGCAGGCAGCGCTCCATCAATGCCCCATGCAGGGAGGGCCTCGCTGACAGATGGAGGTGTGTTTGTGGCAGGGTTCACAGCCTGCAGGGCGCCTTCTCCCCTTTCCCTGGGACCACATGGTGAATCAGCCACAGTTACAATTATGGAGCTGGGAAGACGGCTGCTGCCTCCAGTGCAGGGGCGGGTGGTGGGGGAAAAGGATAGAGCGATTCTGCCTGAGGCAAAAGGAAGAAAAGATGGGGAAGAATCAGAGATGTTGGCCTTGGGTGTTTTGTGCTGGATGGTATGTCCATGTCAGAGGGGCTGCAGGAGCCTTTGAGTATAGTCTGGGGATGCCCTCTGTGTGTGCATGTATGCATGTGTGTGCATGTACATGGGTGCATGTTTGCGTGCATGCATGCGATCATGATGGTGAGCGAGAGGGTGGGAACAGCTGGCAGGGCTTGGAGAGCCTGGCTTCTACTTAAGGATCCTACTCATTCATCGGCCCAGTAACCTACAACTTCTCCTGGTTCTGGAAATGATGATCCAGTCATTTCATGGTTGTCTCTTGGCAAAATTCCAGAACAGATGACTGAAACTGATGATTTGTGAGTTCTTAGAAAAGAAGGTGATTGCTGGAAGCCAGCATGAGTTTGCTTTGAACAAAGCTGATCAGCTTGCTGTCTGTCCCCTTTGTGACAGCTGTGAGACTGACACCCAGTGGGGCCTGTGGCTTCTGCTTGGCTGGGGAGGTGGGGCAGGTGGACGAGGAGTTGCCCTTCTCCCGGAATTGCCCATGTGCACATGGGATTTGGGTGTTGTGGGGTGGCCTTGAGGCCTGTCCTTCTCTGTACAAAGAAACAGAACGATTCCCACAGAGGCTGGGAATGGACCCCATGCCCACATGAAAGCATCGGTGGCTGAAGCCAAGTCAAGCAGCAGGAAAAAGGGCATGGCTCCACAGATGGAAACCCACCATAGAGAAGGGGCCTCCAGGACTCTCAGTGGCGGCTCTCAAGGGGCCCAGGGCTAACTGAGGACCCTGGTGGGCCTGGGGAAAAGCGGCATACGTCCCTTACAGATTCACCACGTAGGTCCTGGACAGGTGTTGTGTGCTCCCTCCCACCTCCAAGAGCCATGATGGCCCCACAGATCAGGCAGAGGTCTCCGGCCAGGTCAGTGAGCAGAGCTGGCCTCAGAGTCCTGCTTTCTTTGTAGGTCACAGCCAGGCAGCCTGGGGGAGGGCTGACATTCAGAGAAGTATATACAACCTGGGAATATGTAGTTGGGAATTGGATCCCTGGTTAAGTGGCTGGGACTCAAAGCCATTTTAATTTGTACATGAAAGGAAACCCTTTTTATACATATAGGTTGGTGAGGCCTCACTACTTGGGTTGGTCAGTTTTTGAGCTGGTAGTGTAACCCCTCACTGCAGTCTTTGAATAAATGAAAACACAAAACAAAAAAACTCCTGAAGTCCAGTGGAGAGTGCACTTGGGTGGACGCATGGCTGCTGAACAATTGTCTCAAAGGGGATTGTTGCTCAAATCTGAACTCTCAATCTAGAAGTGGGGGTGGGGTGGGGTGAGGGGAGGGAGGGGAGTATCCTTGTATTGTGCCATAGGATTCGGTACTAAATCATATTCTCATCAATTTAATCTATGATGTGGATGAGGACACAAAGACCAAGATTATTAAATTTTTGGATGACAGTTAGGAGGGATAATTGTGGTCCGGAGAGAGAGCTGAGGGTTTGAAAACATCCTGATAAGCTGAAATGATGCCTGAAACAAACCAGATGAAATTTAACAGGGGCAAATAGTGAACTCTATATTTAGGTAATAAGAATGAATTATGTAGGTACAGTACAGGAAGCATGACTTGGGAGAATTTCAAATCAAAATTCTGTGGCCCCGGGGAACTTGGAGCAGCAGACTGCCTGACGGGGGCAGCAGAGAGCAGCTGCTTTGGGGAGCTCACCTGGGGCCTGAGCCACCCAGGTAAGGGACCGTACCCTGCCCAGCGCTGCTAGAGGAAAGGAGGCAGCATGGGACAGGAATGATCAGGCAGGCCCAACACGGGCAGGTGGAGAATGGTTTGTGGCACACAGGCTCCAGGTATGTGGGTTGTCTGAATCCAAGGGAGGCTGGGCTCCTTATGCCTTGGGCCACCTCTGTCCCAAGCCTTCCTGCTCCTCTTAGGCAGGGGGAGGTCTGCCCAGTCTCTAGGGTGCTTTTGAATGACCACCAGCTCAGTGTAGGAAAAGACTGGAAACATACTTGTAGAGATGGAAACAGATTAATGATCGGCTGGGGATGGGGAGGATCCGGAGGGGAGAGGTGTTTGAGGCGGAGAACTATCTATATACATGCTTTTGTACCTTGTCAATTTCCCAGGCTTGGCTCTTGTAGTATGATTATGTCAGTTGTAACCATTTGGGGAAACTGCATGAAGGGTCTATGCAACCAATCAAATTATTTTTTATAGATTCCTGTGAATCTGTAATTACTGTTTTTAAGTTTAAGAAAACAAAACAAAGCTAAGGCAGAGTTTGTGATGCCCTAGGAGTTGGGGGAGGGGGGAGGCATCCATTCATTTCTGGAGAAAAGTACTGTTAGGACAGTAGGTGGAGCCTGCCCTCCTCCAGCTCCCCTGGAGCCCATCCCTTTTGTGCCCTCCATGTGCTAAGACGTTGGCACCACATGGCTGTAGATTTTGATCTATGTCTTCAGCAAATGCCCAGGAAGGACATGTCTGGGGAGCAGAAGGTATTGAGAAGATTAGAAACATCGGTATGGGACAAAAAAGCAGCAACACTGAGTGGCCAGATTATTATGATCTATGAACGCATAATAACCTTGCCAGTCAATGTGTGTGTGTGTGCATATGTGTTTATACATATATACACACATATTTATACATATATACATATACATACATATACATATACATACACACACACACACACACATATATATATATATATATTAGAGGCCTGGTGCATGAATTCGTGCATGGATGGGGTTCGGCAATCATAATAATCTGGCCACTCAGTGTGTAAGGCTCCAGACCAATTAGGGGAGTGGAGAGAGAGGGAGGCTGACCACACCCCAGCTAGAGACAGAAAAACCTGGGAAGGAGGGTTGGAAAGACTATATATCTTGGGCTGTTTCCACTCCCAGAGTTCAGGGTTATGGACAACAGCAGGGGCCTGTTTGGGTACCTGTGTTCATCAGAGAAGAAAGCTGGCAGGGTGGCAGCGGTGCTGGCTGGAGGGATTGTATCAGCTGCCATTTGGCCTTTATGGAACCAATGGGGCTCACTAGCTCTCCTGGTTGAGCTGAGCTAAGGAGAGACCATGGATTTTAATCCGATGCCTATTTCACATCAAGTGATGGAGGGAGGATAAACATGTGGTCCATTTGCTCCCAGTACTGTCAGAGAAGCAGCATCTTAGGTCCAAGGCACCAGACCCCTACATCCACTGCAGGGTCTGTCTGACCTGGGCAGGGTCACATTGCTGAGTGAGGGGAGGGAGAGCAGGTTTCATTTGATGTCCTCCCACTCTCCTTCCTGAACCCTATCTCCTACCTAAAGATCTCTCCCTGTAGGCTGCTGTTCACAGACCAAATGGCATTGCAAGCTCAAAAGTTTTTAGCATCCATATGGCAACATAAACATGGCGGGATAATGGATGACGGTTGGATGGACAACTGAGGCAGGAGGGTGTGGTAGAGCCTGTGGAGAACTCTACACTCAACTGAAATAATTCAGATACCAAAAAGTGTGTGTTTGCCAGAAAAGACAAATCTGCAGATAGAACCCGGCAACTGCTGATGCAGACCCTGCTCTTTTCATCCTGACCTTGGAAGGGACCTCCCCTGGGGCCATTCCTCAGATTCCTCCCACACCAATTCGGTGACTCATGGGAAGGGCATAGGTGTGAGTCAAGGCCAGGTCATTAACCTGCTCCTTGTATTACTTTGGGAAAATACTTGACCTCTCTCTGCCTTGTTTTACTCATCTGCCAAGTGGGTATAATATCCTTATCCACCTTATCCAATGAGACATTGTTCTGAGGGTGAAATTTTAAAAACCCATACTCTGCTCCAACCCATAATAGATTTGAGGCAGCGTCTAAAAATACCTGCGATATAAAGGGGTAAAAATAAACAATATGTGAAATCATCTTGCAATTGTGCTCTAAACACATTTTCCTTGTTGTCACGAGGAGTAGTGAGAAAGTTATAATAGAAGTATTATTTCCCAGACTCATTTTCAACTTAACCTTGGCCTTCTGGGCTTTGACTGAAAAGCAAGCAGGCAGGAAAACCTCAGACACTGATGCTGGCTGCAGGCCCATGGACTGGTTTTGCCTCAGGGTACTTGGGCCCGGGGCCTGGGAGTGGTCAGTTCTGAGTTCCCAACTTCCTGCTGCTCTGTCCAGGCTCCACCACCAGCTCTATCACCATTAATTCCAAATCTCCCTGAGCATCCTTTCCATGCTGGCCCAGGGCTGGGTGCTCAGATACAGAGAGGAAAATGGCCGAGTTCTGTCCTATAGGGGTGCACCAGGAAGGGACCTGGTCATGAAAGCCACACACTCAGCTCAGCTTGATGCGGGAAAGTTGGTTCATTCTTTATTTCAATTCTTCATCCATAAGATAGACATCGACATCCTCTTCTTCCTCCCTCTCAGCAACGCTGGAAGTTAAACCGAGACTATGCTCTGATAAGGAAAATTGCTATGCAAATGCAAAAGGCATCATCTCTATTCAGTGCTGCTCTACAGTGATTTCAAAAACAGCAGAGCTATTAGGATTTAGGAGCCGACATGACAGAGAAGCTTTGCCTTAAACTCTCTCCCTGCAAGGTTTCCAGAATCAGTGCAGGACTAAGCCTAAGCCTAAGCCTAAGCCTAAGCCTAACCCTAACCCATGCCACACAGATGAGCCCTTCTGCGGGAGCAAACCGATGCCTGCCAATGCTGGAGCATGTACTGAATATTTAATGGGTGCCCAACGCTGAGGTGGGCATGGTGAGGTGAGAGGTAGTCATGGGCTAAATTGTGTCCTCCTCGCTCCGATTCTTATGTTGAAGCCCTAACCCCAGTCCCTCAGAACGTGACTGCATTTGGAGATAAGGTCTTCAAAGGGGTGGTCCAGACCCAGCTTTGTTGGATGTCTTTATAAGAAAAGAGTATTTGGACACACAGTGAGACACCAGATATGCACACACAGAGGGAAGCCTATGTGAGGACACAGAGAGGACGATCCCATCTGCCAGTGAGAGAGAGAGGCCTCAGGAGAAACCAACCTTGCTGGCACCTTGACCTTGAACCTCCAATCTCTAGAACTGTGAGAAAGTAAGTTTCTGTTGTAGAAGTCCCCTAGTCTGTGTTCTTTTATTCTGGCAACCATGCAGATTTATACAGAAAGTGTAAATCTTTAAAACCTACTTCTTGAGCTGCGCGCTCTGTGGTAGGGAGATACAAGGATGAGTAAGGAAGATGTGGCTTCTGGTCTCAGGAAGCTTACAGTCCAACTGGGAGACTGACATTGCCTTCTGGAGGGGGAGAGGAGCCCAGCACGCGGGGGAAATATGACAGCATACGTTTATCCCTGTATAGGTGCAGTTGGAAGTGAGTCCGGTTGACTGAGTGGTGGAAGCTCAGTGAAAACAAAAGGAAAGTCATTGGGAAGAATTTGTGGAGACCGGGAACTTAGAGGTCCAGCATCAGGTGGCTCCTCAGTGCTGATGTACCTGGGAGGTGTTACTCCCTGGGGACTCCTCAGGCACCTGGTGAGACAGGCCTCTCCCCGGGGAGCCATGCTGCCTCCCTCTCAGCTGGAAGCACCTACTCTCCAGCAGCTGGAGAGTAGGGTGTTGACTGGCCCTTCTGTGGTGATTTGCTGCCATTTCTCCAGGCAGATGGGGACTGTTGGCTGTTCATCAAGTTAGCAATTAACAAGTAATTCATTAGGCACCTAATGAACAAGTTATTAACCTGGCCAGCCACATCCAGCCTCTGACTGGGGGGAGAAATGGCTATTAATAAGGGCGAAGGGTGGGTCAGTGGTGAAGGTGCGGCTCGGGGACAGAAGACAGGTTCTGGACACTTAAGCCAAATTGCTTTACCTCTCTAGGCCTTGGCTTAGCTGCTTAGGGGGTGGAAGTGATAAAACCTTATTAGTGGGCAAATTAAATGTCAGAGACAATGTGTATAAGTGCAGGGCATTGGGTTATATAAACTCCAAGGTCCCTTCCTTCCAACTTTCTATGATTTCACCTCCCCAGGCCCATGTAGGGGATACCAGGCCAGTCTCTGGAACCCTGTAACCTGTCAGCTTCCTGACAATTTAGTATGTGCCTGGAGCCCTAATATCACAGAGGGCGAGGCATGGCAGGGAGGCCGTGTGATGTGTATCTGCTCTCATGGTGCTTGCAGTGTGGTTGTGGCTATCAGACATTCACACACAGCAAACTCACTGTAGAGAACAAAGCAGCCTGCGATAGGCCAGGAGCTATAGTATGTCAGGAGAGAAAGACAGTTATAAGCTGGGGTGTGGGGACCTTGTCAGAGGGCAGGGACTTGAAGCATGACTTCATTGTGTTTTTCTGATTATAAAAATAACACATGCTTATCCCCCCCAATCTCCAAATAGAGAAAATTGGAAAGAAGGCGATAATCTGTAATCTCATCGGCCGGCGATAACTTCTGTTGACATTTTTGTGTGTATCTGGGAGGATTTTGACAGGCAGAGGGGATGGGAGGATATTTTAGGTGGAAGACATGTGACTGAAAGCTCTGGGTTTGGGGAAAGGTAAGACCCGTGGTGGGTTTCATGGGGTTGGACCGGGCCCTGGGTCCTAGAGAGGAATGGAATTGGAAGCTGGAGGACAGGAAAATGGCTGGAGAGGGCAGAGGGGAACGTGTGTGTGTGTGTGTGTGTGTGTGTGTGTGTGTGTGTGTGTGAGAGAGAGAGAGAGAGAGAGAGAGAGAGAGAGAGAGAGAGAGAGAGCCTTGTGCATCCAACCAGAAGCCCTAGCCAGCACGCCCTGCTCTTCAATCATACATGTGACGCAACGGAACGTATTGATATAGCTGTCCCACTTAGAAGAAATACTGCAAAAACCTCTGCAGGAAAAATAAATGAATATAAAGCTATGGCACAGTTGCCAAAGGCAGTGTGGGACTAGAGGAAGTGGCCAGGAAGGTTCCATCTAGTTGTAGCTAGCAAGCTGTTTCCCATGTGTCAGCAAGACTCCTCAGGAGATAAGGGACCTGTCCCGCTCTGCCCACCAACCAGCAGGCTCTCATTTCAGGCCCATGCTTCGTCCCTGGGGGGCATCTACCATTTTTTTTTTTGTCATGAAACAGCAGAAAAGTTTGTAGGTGATGAAACCCCTTTCTATAAGATCATTACAAAATAATCACGAGGCAAGGTGATTATTTCAACCATCCAGGGGATAAGTATTTCTGTTCTATAGTGAGAGGAAGTGGAGGTTCAGAGAGGTGAAGTGACTTAGCCAAGGCCATATAGCTGGTGACAGAACCAGGCTGAGAACTGAGATCTTGGGACCGCAGGTGTGTGTGTGTTTGTAATTAGTTCTAGTTTGGGAAATAGTATAGCTTGATGGTAAAGTGAGTGGTTTTTGAAAACATGACAGTTCTGCATTTAATTTTCTGCTCTGTAATTTTTCTCATGGAAGAGTATGAAGAACTTTGGACTTCTTATCATCATAGATCAACTGGGGCTAACAAAACAATTTATCTCCCTGGGTCATTATAAGGCTTAAATGTAGCAATACAGGCAATATAGACTTAGCATGTAGCAAGTGCTCAATACATGTTAACTATGATTACTACGGTGTTAACTCTGACTCATCTGAGTCACAGAAATAAGCTGGATCTTGTGATTGTTCCTCAGTTTTCGCTATGAACAGTCAGTTTGGAGCTAGGAAGGATGCAGGTTTAGTCCCGTGCCTCACAGATTGCCAGGGCCTGAGGGGCCAGACACAGAGTTCCCTCAAGAACTCTCTGATTGGCCAAACACCAGGTTTTGCAGGATGTAGAATTTTTCTTTGGCCTCTCTGATAAAGACATTGATGCCCACCATACAATCCATCTCTTTCCCTTCATCTACCAGCCCCAGTGCCATTAGAAGACCATCTAATTGGTTCAGGCCAATGGGTGAAAGTGACACGTCTCCCACTGGCCAATTCCCTCTCCTCCTGCCTCAGAGTTGGAGCATGAGGCTTTGTGATGGAAAGTAATAGTTCGCCAGTCGGCTTGGATCCCGAGTGACTGTGTGGAGCAGAGCCCCCTACAAGACTCCATGGAGCTTACTGCATGAAGAAGAAATGAACCTCTGCCATGTAACCCTGGGAGACTCTGCAGCTATGTTCTACAGTAGCTGAGCCTAGCTAACTAATAGGACACATTTTGGTTGACAGAGAGTTGACATGTTACATTAATAGTAAAACTCATACCTTGCACTGCATAGCTTTCCACAATTTATTATAGAGCAGGTTCAAACCTATCATCTTTTTTGATCCTCAGAACAATTACCTTTATGGGAATTCCTGCTGCTACGAGCTCAATGTTATTTCTTTATGTAATGACTTCTCTAAAATCCCCATTTGTACACATACCTATTTTTCAATCAATCACCTCTTCCCCATCCAATATCCTAAGTCTTCCACTGTAGCTTCCAAACTTTGTTGCACTCATTTGTTCATGCATCTGTCTCCCACTCCAGGCTGGAGCTCAGCAACACTGTCTTATGCAAGACAGAGGCCATATCTGTTGATTTTGTGTGTTATGTCTATTGTAGCATGTGCTTTAATGATGGCTGAACAAAACACCACATGTGTGAGGTGGGCAGGGCAGGCCTACTGTCCCCATTTTGAGGCACATCATGAAGTTACAAGGTTGCACAGCTAGTAAATGGCAGGGCCAGGGATGAGCCCCAACTTCATGGTCAACAATCCTGGCCTGTTGCTGCACAGGTAGGTTGGAGGATCAAGTGAGATTGTGTGGTCAGGGCACTGTGTGAGGCCTTCCTGTTATGTGTTCACCTCCTACTTCCAAAGGTCAGTGAGGGAGCCCCACGTGGTGGTGTCATAGTGGGGACAGGCCTGGTTGGACTGAGGTGGCATATTGAGGGGAGGACTGTGAGGGACACTCCTTGGGGGTGGGGACTTTTCTGCCTTATCCTCAGTAGCAGAATGGGGCTTGGAGATTAGTAGGTCTCAATACAGTGCCCCTTGAACAAACGGGAAGGAGGAAGCAGGCAAAGGAGCCAGGAAAGGAAGCTCTAACTTGAATTCTAAAGGTCTGGGTCTATAATGAGAGTTTGTGGGGTGGTGACCATACACAGGCTCTCTCCCTGCTTGCCTTCTGGCTGCATCCCTGGGGCCACATGATGTCTGTTTCCTGGCCCTATGGAAACGCAGGAGCTGGGTTGGCTCCATTGTGACATTGCATGGCTGGCTCATTGTGGCACCTGTGCAGCCCCGTAAGCACTCACAGGTGCTCATTAGCAAATACGATATCAGCCCTGAGCCCTTCCCCACTCCTGACTCCTCATGGGGAAGGCCCTTTCTTATCTTCTCATGGCCTGGGTCTGTCCAGGAGCAGAGGGTGGAGCATCCCGAATGGTGGTCCAGCTGGGACTGTGAGTAGCTCCTGGGGAAGGGACGCTCCTTCCCCAGGGTTGGCCCTTCTGTAGCAGAGTTTTGTTCTCATTGGCCATCAGGTTCCAACAGTGGCTACTCCTCTTCCTTGGCACAGTAGGTGTCCTTCATAGACCTCTTTTGTTGTTGCTGTTACTTCTCATGGAAGGATATTTTCCCATTACTTTTTAGAGAGAGTGAAAGGGAGGGGAGAGGACAGAGAGACATGGATGTGAGAGAGACACATCAATTGGTTGCCTCCTACATGCACCCTGACCAGGCCCAGGGATGAAACCTGCAACCAAGGTACATGCCCTTGACCAGAATTGAATCAGGGACTCTTCAATCCACAGGTCGATGCTCTTTCCACTTAGCCAAACCAGCTAGGACCAGTAGACCTCTTTCTGTCCTCCTATAGGGAGTGGGAAGATCTCTCTCTTTGGTAAAGCTTTTAGGCACCCATACTGGACACTCCTGGCCTGGCTGGGTAGCTCAAGGCCAGCACATAGTACTATTTGAAGGGTGGAGGGAGCAGCCTCCCTGTAGCCTCTCAGAGCCCCAGATCTTAGAACTGGAGGGCACTCAGAAGTCAGCTAGCCCGCACCTGCAAATGGGAGGATGGGCCTGCGTGCCAACCACAAGTGACTGGTAGTGGCTGCCATCAGTTAACAGTACCTGCCAGGGTTGGGAGAGGGGAGTGGAGCATAAATCCCGCGGGTTCGCCATCTGGGATTTCATCAGAATCCCTTTCTCCTGGTTCTCAATTTCCACTATTAGAGAGCCATATCCTCCCATTAAGACCTGCCTCTCAGTTCATATTTTTTTAAAATGCGTGTGTATCAGAGAGAAGTACCAAGAAGATATTGAAGGATTCAATAATTGATTGCTTGGGATGGGTTGCAAACAAAAAGACCATTACCAGCATTGCTAGTTCTGGAAATTGCAACACCTGGGCGATTCTTAAAACCCCTAGATCAGTGGTTCTCAACCTTCCTAATGCCACGTCCCTTTAATGCAGTTCCTCATGTTGTGGTGACCCCCAACCATAAAATTATTTT